>JASEVX010000006.1:36939737-37117445 GCA_031761405.1 Serripes groenlandicus | reverse complement strand
TGATATCTACTGTTGACGATGCGTGCCCAACGATGATCAATCAGCCTAAACCCTTTCCTACACTGTTTGACACCTCTGAGACAGACTACTTTTGAAAACATTGTAGCAAAAGAATGAATTTCACTTAGATTAAACAACCGAGGATATTCGGGATTACATACAGCAAACATATGATTCCCGTTATCAGTCGATAAAGAGGGGATTAATGACTGGCCGTAACTGAATCATGCAATCATGGTTAATTTAATTAAAACTGACGGGGCTACATTATTGGTGTCAAAAGATGCATCAATAACTAGATTACATAAGATAATAAATTGTGTATTAACGTGACAAGTGTGAATCTTTTTTGGTTAAGAATATAATGTACAAGCAACAAATAACCATACCCGGCCCTTTGGGCCTATAAGTCACCGATATGTGTATACATATTTACATATCATGATATAAAGTCACATGACATATGTCTATACGTAATATGTTATTGTGCTGTCTTTTGTCCGATGTTTTCAAAATGCGTTGAGTGTGGACACTTTGAATAACTAGATTTCATGTAGACGGACAGTGACGGCTCTGCTGAGATTGTTCGGATGAACATGCTCGTCGGAGTGTATGTACTGTACGTCGGAGTGTATGTGTATGTACTGTTCTTCGGGATGTATGTACTGTACGTCGGGGTGTATACATGTAATGTACGTCAGAGTGTATGTACTGCACGTCGGAGTGTATGTGTATGTACTGTACGTCAGAGCATATGTACTGTACGTCGGAGTGTATACATGTAATGTACATCGGAGTGCATGTACTGTACGTCGGAGTGTATGTGGATGTACTGTTCGTCGGGTATATCTAATGCACGTCGGAGTTTATGTAATGTACGTCGGGGTGTATGTACTGTACGTCGGGGTGTATGTGGATGTACTGTCCGTCGGGTGTATCTAATGCACGTCGGAGTTTATGTAATGTACGTCGGGGTGTATGTAATGTACGTCGGGGTGTATGTAATGTACGTCGGAGTGTATGTATCGTATATTGGAGTGTATGTAACATACGGTGGAGTGTATGTACTGTATGCGGAGTGTATGTACCGTACGTCGGAGTGTATGCGCTGTACGTCGGCGTGTATATACCGTACGTCGTGGTGTATGTACTTTACGTTGGAGTGTATGTACTTTACGTCGAAGTATATGATCTGCACATCATATAATATCTCACAAACCAAATATAGCCATATTCCATCTCACACACCAAATATCGCCATATGATATCACAAGCAATAAATATCACAGTATAATATCTCACACACCAATTAACGCCATATTGTATCTTAAACACCAAATATTGTTATGAAATATCTCACGCATCAAATAAGGCCATATAATATCTCACACACCAAATATCGCCATATACTATCTCACACACGATATATCGTCACATATTATCTCACACATCATATATCTTCATATACTATCTCACACATCAAAAATCGCCATATAATATCTCACACACCAAAACTCGTCATATAATATCTCACACATCAAATATCGTCATATAATATCTCACACACCAAATATCGTCATATAATATCTCACACACCAAATATCACCATATAATATATTACACACCAAATATCGCCATATGATATCTCACACACCAAATATCGTCATATAATATCTCACACACCAAATATCGTCATATAATATCTCACGCATCAAATATCGCCATATAATATTTCACACATCATATATCGTCATATACTATCTCACACTACAAAATCGTCACATGATATCTCACACACCTGATATCGTCATATAATATCTTACACACCAAATAACGCCATATAATATCTCACACACCAAATAAAATCATATAATATCTCACACTTTAAAATCGTCACATAATATCTCACACTTTATATATCGTCATATAATATCACACACCAAATAACGTCATATAATATCTCACACATCATATATCGTCATATACTATCTCACACTACAAAATCGTCACATAATATCTCACACATCATATATCGCCATATAATATCTCACATACCAAATATCGTCATATAATATCTCACAGACCAAATATCGCCATATAATATCTCACATACCAAATATCGTCATATAATATCTCACACATCAAATATCGCCATATAATATTTTACGCACCATATCTCGTCATATACTATCTCACACACCATATCACGCCATGTACTATCTCACACACCATATCTCGCCATGTACTATCTCACACACCAAATATCGCGCTATACTATCTTTTGTAAAATCGTATTCAAACGAAGGTTATTATCAGTTTCAATTGTTGCAGAATAGAATAAAATAGAATAAAAAAGACAGACATACTATTCACCTTATATATTAAACGTTTATTTTCTAATATATTTCACTTATAATTTTGAAACGAAATTAACCGTCGCTGCGGCACACCTTATTTGTATACAGTTATATAGTTTGATATTGGTATGTACTATTGTATTTGTTTGTTATGCACTTTTGTATTTGTTTCTATTGTTATAGTCAATGTTTCTATTGTCGGAAAAATTGTTTAATATTCATAATTTATTTGATCTTTGCGTTTTGAAAGTTGTAAATACTTGTTTGTAATTTACTATAGGCAAATGTGCTTGAATGTAATAAAATGTAAATGTGTATATAGAAATCATTGGAGGAAAATAAGGGCATATAAATCAAAAGGATCATTATACTTTCCTACAATCCGGTTATTTCACACTCGACATTATTGACATGATTATGCCCCTTTTATAGAAGTAAACATTGTATCGATGTTTATTTTCACCTAATTTTGTTTATTGTTTTATGAATATAAACATGTACGGATAAAACACGATAATTCAATATGGACATTGACATGTTTATCTATATGTTGTGTGATGTTTTTAACCCTTTCCCTCATACGACAATTCTGCAGCAGACGACTTTGAACGTATTCTGTCAATACATAGAAAATCTCTATAATTGAATGGATAACCTATGATAAAAAGTGGAAAACATTGTGGCAAAAGGAGGAATTGCACGTTTTGTGCAATTTCTTCTTTTGTCACTATGTTTTCAAAAGCCGTCTGCTGCAGAGGCGTCAGAGAACGTCTATATGAGGGAAAGGGTTAATGAATTATGGAATCATGTCGACTTTGAGCATCTTACATACATTTCCAGCTCTCCAACATAATGTATCCATACCATTACAATTAACTTAGAATCAAATTGGTTATGTTTGGTTAAGTTTTGACTTGAAGTAATAATTCATTTATGGTTTGATAATCGTAATAGATTCATTTTAACCCATTCCGACTTACAGAATCGTTTTTTGGCTCATCATTTCCGCAAGATATTAAATTGCCCATAATGAACAATTTCTACTTTTGCGGTAATGTTTTCAACTCTTTTTCAATAAATGTGCATGTATCATTCATAGATATAGAGAGATGTTTTCCAATTTGTCTACTGCAGATTTGTTATAATGTTCAACTAGTCTGCAGTAGACAACTTTGGAATAATATTGACAAACGTACGGGAAAATCGATATAAATGCAAGTTTAATTATTTAACAGTGCCGAAAACATTATAGAAAAAGAAAATAATATCATAATGAGAAAAGTCTTATTTTGCCACAACATATTCCAAAGTCGTCTGCTACAGAGGCGTCAGAATGCGTATGTATGTGGGAAAGGATTGTTAATTATTTAACAGAGTTGAAAACATTATAGAAAAAGAAAACAATATCATAATGAGAAAGGTCTTCTTTTGCCACAACATATTCCAAAGTCGTCTGCTGCAGAGGCGTCAGAATGTGTATGTATGTGGGAAAAGTCAGAATGTGTATTTTATATGGGACAGGATTAACCCCGCGAGGTAACGAGTCAATCGGACGAAATCTCCTTATATCGGTAGGGACTTAAATCAGCGAGTCGGCAATGGATATATATAGTTTGGCAGTTGGCGCAGTGATATAATAAAACTGTGAACAACGCGACGCGAGGCCTTTTATTTTCGTTTATTTATTTATTTAATATCTTGAAAGAAGTTGTTTGCAGTATTTCGATTGATGTCGACTTTTAAAAAAAGATGACATTCAAAGACACGCGGTTATTGATATAAGATGTTTTTGTCATGATTCAATGATAAATCGACGGATATAAAGAAGTGTTTTATTCAGATAATTATAGGCCACCGTCCGAATGTAAGTAAACGAGTTTCTATTACAGTTCTTTAACCCTTTCCCACTTACAGATGTATTGTGTGGCATCTGCAGCTTTCGATTATTGAAAATATTGTGGAAAATATAGAAATAACTCACGATGAGTCATTTCTCCATTTGCCACAATTTTTGCAACTATATTCAATAATTACGATTTCATTTTAAATGAGAGCTTCCAAATATCTGTCTGATTTTTCAAAGTCGTCTCCTGAAGACTTGATGAATGTGGGAAAGGGTTAAATTAACTTAGGTTTGTCCACACAAAGGAAGTCAAAAACTTCTTAAATGCCAGGCACCTTTTCTATCAAAGCAATGCTTTTAGTTTTTGTATTACTATTTCGCCCCTTAAATAAAACCACTAGTTATTACTATTTATAGATAAACTGATGATTCGGAATCAAAGTTAAAACATGAATTTATCAAACTTCGATTTGAATACATTTTATTTATATATAGCGTTTTCGTCTTATGAAGGCACGCAGTAAATAATATTTTCATTTACGGAATAAACGTCGATATTTGACTTAAGGATATTATATTAATATTAAAAAAAGAGACATTAGTACTGTGGTGACTCCACTTTGATCGCTATTTCACAGATAGACCCGAATCGAACTGTACACTTATATTATAGTAATTATTATCTCTAATTTGGAACACGCAACACGAAAACCGTCTTTCTTGACTTTGTGATGAGCTAGATTTTCTTTTTACACCATTTTGTTATACAAGCATCCTGGATAATTTTTATTACACTTTTTTCCTGGATATGATCGCCAATATTATATGAAATTACTTTGGTTCGTTGGAAGGCTTACAAGAAAGTAAGTAAACTATTTTATTATAGTGACATGCGTATATACAACACAAAATGCATCATACACACAGTAATAAATTCTGCCACATCGGCCTATAAGTCACTCTTAATGGGGAGTAATTAATAAGTAAAAAATAAACAGATGAATAATACAAAATACTGTATGATTTCTAGTGGTTCATAAGTGTTCAACAATTTTACATTAACGACAATACTTATTTGTTTTAAAATCAGAACAACTTTGAATAATTGCTTGGGAGGATTGTTGTGTTGAGTACTGGAATGAGAAAACAAGGAAATACATGAGTAGGTGAACTGGCCGCCGTGATATGACTGAGAAATTGTTAAAAACGGCGTTAAACTCCAATCAATCAACCTTTGAATAAACCCCCTGAAACTAAACAAATGAAAGCATACATGTATTTACTTATGCGTATATACTAATTATATACCTTCATTAATATGACATTACTTTTTTTAGACAGGGGCGTAGCTCCCTTTAGGCACTGTAGGCACGTGCCTACTCATTTTTTTCTAAAGATGCCCCAAATGCAGCTGCGGCGATACACATCTGCGTAATGTATCGACCAGATCAGCCTGCGCTGTCCGCGCAGACTGATCCGGCCGACACATTCCGTATAAGGGGGGATAGATAGAGTAGTGATTCCTGAAACAGAAAATCCACAGGAGGCGAAAAGTGTATATCCGGGTACGCCTGTGTGGCATGCTTAGGCTGATCCAGGTCGATACTAAACGCAGAGTCCACACTGTTAATTTTCTCACGAGACGGCCTACACATTGATTATTGCCAAGTTACTCCCCTGTTAGACAGAATTAGTAATGCAATTCTAAACACTATTTTCACCTGACTCTTTTCAAATGAAACGGAATGCTGTCAAAATGTAAAATATTCTATGAAGTAGATAGTAAATACCAGTATAAATACATAACACAATTTTCAGTCTGATTTTGTCAGCAGAAAATAATAGGATGTATGAACAATATACGGGTTAAAATTTCAGTTAAGTTTTTCACAGACCAGAATGATAAGAAATATTCTATGACCAAAGTTCCTTTATGACACCTTTGAAATACTTTTAATGATATATATAATATGTAATATGGCTGATAAATTGGGTTTACCTCATCCTTCGAAAATTATTTCAACAAAATAAATTTAAGTGAAAAACAAATAGCATATATTTATTCAAGCACAATTCTTTTATGATTTGTTTTTGATATGTATACAACTTTTAAACATCCTGTCAAATAAGTCAATTGATTATTGAAGAAACTAGTAGTGAAATCGAATGCCGACCTACACATCTAAGACCAAACATTTTTGAAGCAGTGACTCATCATTTCTAAGTGCGACGTAGCCAGTTGTGCGAGACGGCCAGGGAAAAACACGTTAGGTGAGCTAACCGCCGTGATATAACTAAAATACCGTTAAAAACGGCGTAAAACTTCAGTCAATCATCGTATTTAGGTTGCCGTAGGTTAAACCGATGTTTAGTATTGGGTGCACAAGGTATGAATTCTTAGACAACCTAACAGTTAACTTGTTGATCGAATTCCCCCTATCAAATTACAGATTTTAACTAGCACTCGCCCTAGTGTTCTGTGTATGAGGTATATCCGTATATTTACATTCGCACTTGATTTTCTGTACAAATAAATTCTGTTCATTTTGCATGAACCGCTCGACCTTTCATGACCTCTGACGTCATTGTTTATTTCAATAGCGTGACGTCATTTAACCAATGATATTACGACGTTACAAATATCAGCTGTTCATTTAAACAAACGTACGTTGGCGGTAACATTTCTTCATTGTTATTAAAGACTTGTTCGCGAACACTTTAAGGTCGAATAAAATAAAGTAATGAAAAGTGGAAAATGTAAATATAAGGATTGACTCTTATTTTTCGTGCGTTCATGCAGTATGAACGCTCGGCCGCGATTTTGCAAATTTCCCAAGAAGCGCTAGCGCGCTTCATGGATTTGCAAAATCGCGTCCGACGTTCATACTGCATGAACGCACGAAAAATAAGAGTCAATCCTTAAATATACACCAAATATTTATTTCCTATTCTGTGTTTTTTGCTAATAAAACGTGGTAAAGCGTTCACCTCGGTTGAGGGAGGTCGCGGGTTCAATCCTAAATAATTTATAAATGGTAGTAATGGCTACCCTCCTTTGCGCTAAAGATTGTTGGTCTAGCATTACGACTGGCTGGCTGGCTGGTGTCAGGATAAATGGATCCCGTAACCAGGAAACGCCGTGATATAACTGAGACAGTGTTGAAGGCGTAAAACGGCTGGTCATAGGTTCTAATGCTGGCTTGTCATACTTTCTAACAGCGGCTTGTAATACATCCTAACACATTCTCGGATAACATTTAGGTTCATATTAACGCATGCATATAGCAAATTAGATAGACAAGAATTCTACTTCAATAAAGTGCCGACTGATCTTGTTCTACACTGCTTGCAATTGTACACGAAAATTGTTGTAAGCGGTACACGCCCATGTTGTTTATAGGTGCGTACATAAGATTAAGGGTTTAAAACAGTTGGTTCTGTGGCAATGATCTTACATGTATATAGTCTACTGCCAGGCCAAATTATAGGCACTCCTTAACACTTCACCAATTACAGAAGCATTTTGACACGTACGTTAGTAAGTAAATAAGTTTTTATTTTATTTAAGTGACATGTGTATAACATATAATAAAACATTATACAAAGTTTGTTCGAAAAATACCCGGCCCCATGGGCCTATATGTCACTATATATGAAGATAATTTCTATGCACGTAAGTTAATGTATTCTTATCAGTGTGTCGTAAATAAAACAGACGATTTTTGAAAATATTGTGACAAAATGAGAAATTGCTCATGATGAGCAATTTCTCCTTTTTGTTACAATGTTTCCAAATCTATTTAAATAATCAAATTTTAATTTTTAGAGAATACCTATAGCTTTTAGCCAAGACGTTTTACCAAGTTTTCAGTTAAAGGTTTGTATGTACGATGTGAGATATATAGGATCCATCATGAGTTTTCTTTGGAGATCAAGATTTCTTAAATGAGTCTAGAAAAAGACGGTTATTAACCGAGCCTCTTGGCGAGGTTAATAACTCTCTTTTTCGAGACGAATTTAAGAAATCTTCTCCAAAGAAAAACGAGTGATGGATTCTTTTTATCACCTAAACAGTGTGTTTTAATGAAAAATATTGACAACATCAAAACAAAGACCGAATAACATATTCTTCATAAGAACTTGTGATTCACCGCATACAAAAGTAGTCCTCATCATTTTTCAATAAGAAGAAAAAAAAACCAACAATGTTTTAAACAATTAAGACTCGTTATTTATTCAAAATAACGTATTATTGCATTTTTCAATGTGTAAAATTTAACAACTTAACAATAAACATAATAAAGATAAAGGTCAAAATGACGTCATCAGTAGTCGCGTGTATGACGTGTTTTTGTTATCACACGTGTATGATAACGTTGTTCCGTGATTTGTTCTCAACTTGAAAATAAGGGTATTTATGTGATAAACGGTTATTCCGTTTACCTAGTCTGGTATTGTAAAAGGTATCTGCATTTGATAAAGATAATGTTACTTAGGGGAAAAAAAACAGCGAAAGCTTTTCTATAAATATAAAAACATTGCGCTACCAGGAGACATTGGTGATCTTGAGAAAATCCCCCTTTTAGGATAATCTGTTTAAAGTCATCCGCTGATATTGTGTTAAATTTTGTCAAGGAAAACATTGAAGCAAATCAAAACAATATATAAGACCGATTACCGCCGATTATTTAAAATGTGTTTTTCACTTATTGTTCATTTAATCCTTTCCCACGTACAATAACTCCGCACAGTTCCTTTGTAAACATCTAGGGAATGATAGAGAAAAATCGCTATAATTTTGAATACAAGTATTAAAATGAATGGAGATTAAATAATTGTAGAAAAAAATAAAAATATTAATTTTGAGCACTATACCCTTTTGCCAAAATGTTTTCAAATATCGTATGCTACAGATACGTGTGCTTGAGGGAAAAGGTTTAAGACCTACTTCACAATTCAACACCTGTTAATCTTGTCGCTTTGCGGTAAGACAATGGGAGAACATGTTCAATGTCGTAAACTGTAGATTACCTGTTTTGGGAAAATGATATCACATGGCGTCTATAATTCAACCGCAGATCTGATAACAAATATAACAAAAACTGTCCGAAAAGTTTGTGAATATATGAGCCGTCCCGCGAGAAAACCAACATTATGGCATCTGCGTAATGTATCGATCCAGATCAGCCTGCGCAGTCCGCGCAGACTGATCCGGGCCGACACATTCCGTCTCAGGGGGATAGCGGTATAGAGTAATGTTTCATGAAACAGAAAATCCACAGGAGGCGAACAGTGTCTGTTCAGGCTAGCTTGCGTGGATTGCTTAGGCTGATCCGGGTCGATACATTACGCAGAGTCCACAATGTTGGTTTTTATCGCTTGACGGCTCATATGTGAATATATGGGACTGTCATATAAGGGTAAAGCAACACCAACACTCTTTCCTTCGGTATTTTCTAACTGTTTTCCCAATGTAACGCATCTGAAGCTGACAACTTACAAAAAAAATTAAATTGAGGCATAAGAAGACATTTCCCTTAATGTGCAATGTTATAAAGTTTTTAAATATATCAAAACATTTTACTGGCATATATATAGAGATGTTCCATGATTTTTGACTTATGTTTTCGAAGCCGTTGTGGAATATTTATCGTATGTGTGAAAGGGTTAAATTCAATCAAATGTTAAAGTTTTAAGGCTGCAGTCATAATTTATTATTCCTATAACAGCTTTGTTGAATTTAAATATAATCCTGCTGCACCTCTTCACAATGTCAAGGACGGAAAAAACAAATGATTTGATTGTTTGATCCGTGCTATACGCCCTTTACAACAGTAGTATACCTATATGACAACCTTTCGTAATAAACACACCAGTGGTACCGGTAGCATTCATAGGCGCTAAGGAGGGCAGCCATTACTACACTTTTTCAAGTCTTTTGTATGACCCCCACCTGGGGATTGAACCCTGGTCTCCCCTTCACGAAGCACTCGTGCTATTTACTACACAACGAAGACGATGAAATAATAAATTAACACGTTTAAACTCATCCTGATGTGTTTTTAACTACTGAGACAATACCCAGGCGAAAGTTGTACCATATATATTCTTATACTAAATGACTTCATACCAAACTGATGATTTAAGCCTTTCTTAAAATTAAAACAATTAAGGCAAAAGGAAAGATTGCACCACGGGCAATTTATCTTTTTGCCTTATTGTTTTTCAAATGTATTTAATTCTTATATTCTTCTTTAATCTCATTCGAAAATGTTGTCTGAGTCCTCTGCTGAAGATTTTGTTCGATGTGGAAAGTGGTACGCCGCGCTCTTGGAAATCCCACCTTAGCGCAGTAACCAATAAGTTTAGATAAGATTACATACCCGAGGAACCACTGTCACCGTACCCTGTTTGTCAGACGTTTGTGGGAGCGTTCATACTTTAATTACATCAACCCTACTTAGCGTGGAGTTATAAAAGTTTAATTCTTAAATAAGGTTGGAATACATTCCAGCATTCATGTTTTACAGCTCAAATCAACTCAACTCAATTTCATTCGGCAAGAGTAAATGATTATGGCTATACAAGTAGTTACTGACCAACAGTACTTGTCAAGAAAGATTTAGACTTATTAGGAAAAATAATGATGGAATACGCTCGCTGATAAGTAATTTAACGCTAACTATCATTGGTTTATTGATGAGCTAGAACAGACTCTCTAAATACGCCTGTTGATCCTGATTTACGCTGTCATTTATAAAGGCTATATCGAGGGCTTGGCGTGAAACGGTTGTAACTGAAATTGGTATTTTTTAACCAAGGATAATCACCTCGCCATTAAGTCTTGTATAAGCGTTAAATCATTTTTCTTGGTAAACAATGGAAATTCAGGTGCCATTGCTCGTTCTGAGCAATGGCACCTAAATTTTCATTGTTTACAAAGGGGTCAAATTTGCCCCTAAACCAGGGTTTTCAAAATAGGTTTTTAGTTACAACCCTTTCACGTCAAGCCCTCGATATACAGTCAAACATGTTCGTAAAAAAACACATTTGTAAAACAATGCCCTGTCTATAACAACCACACTTTTTAATTGCCCATTTTTTAATTTCTGCATAAATTACCCTGCAATTAAAGACCACCTGTGAACACAGACCAGATTGGTCTCTTCCCATGGGTGGTCTTTAAACACAGGTTGTTTCTCCCATAGCAAGTCTGCGGTTAGTAGTACAACGATGACACGGATCATAGATCATTTTTCACTTGTCTGAAAGATAAAAATCAATCGTTGACAAATACCATGTATTAGTTGTTTGTTCTATTTCAAATCCGCTGTGCAAATATTTAAAACATGAATTGTTTAAATACAATAATTGATGTTAAATATTTAATAATAATCCTAGAGTTACGTTATTGTATTATAACATGTTATTTCATAGGCAACCTAGATAGGGTATTTTAGAGACGCCTGATATAAAAACCTTTGAAGAAACATTTGTAACATATGGAAGTACAATTAAGGAATGCAATTACAAAACATCGTTGAGTTACGATTAATTGAATCTGTATGGACAATTTTCTCATTTTCTACATTTTGTTCAAAAGTCGACCGCGACAAAGTCATCAAATGTAGTCTGTTTGAAATAAATGTAATGGGTATACATTATTATTTCAATATAAGACATTAGTTTATAGGTTTATGTCGTTTTAAAATAAGTTACAATTTAACCCTTTCCGACATACAACAAATCTGCAGCAGACGACTTCGAAAGTATCTAAGCAAAAATAAAAACAAATCTCTATAAATGAAAGAATATTTTGAAATATAGTTTAAAACTTTGTGGGAAAAGTAGTAATTGCTCATCTTGAGCAATTTCTACTTTTTCCACAATCTTTTAAAACAGTCGTCTGCTATAAAAGCGTCCGTGTCTGGGAATGATTAAAAGTAAGCATTGTCAAACAAACCGAAAGTCTGAGATATGGTTGTCATTGATCTCTATAGACTGGTGTCGGAATCTCGACGCCGGGTGTCCATCACTTTGTTTGGTAAACAGACGACCAGTTTAATAGATCTGGCACATGAGAAGTCCTGTTCTATAAACGCTTGTCCGTTTCCTACATACAACAGTATGATATGCAGTAGAAATGATCCGTCCCGCGAGAAAACCAACACTGTGGCCTCTGCGTAATGTATCGACCCAGATCAGCCTGCGCAGTCCGCGCAGACTGACCCGGGCCGATACATTCCGTCTCAGGGGAAAAGAGGTATAGAGTAATGATTCCTGAAACAGAAAATGTACAATAGGCAAAAAGTGTCTATTCGGGTAAGCCTGCGCGGCATGCTTAGGCTGATCCGGGCCGATACTTTACGCAGAGCCCACAATGTTGGTTTTCTCGCGGGACCGCTCATATCTTCTGCAGCCGACGTTGATCTGTAGCAGATGACTTTAAAACCATCTAAGTAAAAATATGTAAATTCTCTCTAAATGAAAGTATATTTATTGAAAGGAGTTGAAATCATTGTGTAAAAAGAAGAAATTGCTCTTTATGAGTTATTTCTCCTTTAGCCACATTGTTTTCAATAGTCGTCTGTATGTGTGAAATGATTAACTAAAACCATTTTTGCAAAAGTGTGGACAAAATCTAAATTAAAAGCTTACATATTGAAAAAAGGAATTTACCTTTTTGCCATATTTTGAAGAAAAAAAAAAGTCATCTGTTGCAGGTTTGTCAAAAGGTATCTGTATGTGGAAAATGTATAACTTTAGACTACGAATTTAGTCCAGATCTTCTGATCTGGAAACGGACACTCTTGTCACCACATCAAAGAGGTATTACTTTGAATGTCTCGGTGAAGGCGCTTCTCCCTCGGACGCGGGTGGTTTTGGGTACGATCCCCGACCGGGTCATACCAAAGGCTTTCGCTCCTTGGCGCTCAAGAGCTTGGTGTTAGCATTGCAGCTGACTCACTTGTCTCGGGATAAATGGTAACTCACCCAGAAAAGGTCGTGATGTAACTGAGAATTTGTTTAAAACGGCAACAAGCACTAAACTTAATCCGAGTATATATGATTTGAAAGATTAACCATTTCCCTTATGCACTTATATTTAAGCAGAATATCTCGTAAAACAAAGTGTTAACCTTCTATAAATGAAAGTTTAATCATTTACAAATTTGTGAAAACATTGTGTCAAAATATGAAATTATGTGCAATTTCTCTTTTCGCCACAATGTTTTCAAAATTCGTCCGCTGCAGAGGCGTCAGAAAGTGCCTACAGGTATGTCGGAAAGGGTTAAATACGATCCATGTGCGGAGTATTTCTACGGTCTTTCCATTTGTACAAGTCGATCTGAAAGAATCACTATGACTTCTCTGACATCCCCATACTATATCTAATTACATTCCGTGTAAACAATTTGATTACAATATTTAAATATATTTTATATGGATTCACCAATTTTATTCATATCATGGTGAAGTTTGTATGAGATAATGACATGTGACGTGAAGACAACACTTTCCATGGTGAAAACACGGTCGTTGTAGTGTGCTTCCTTGGAAATTAATGATATACGTAGAAAATTAGAAAAAAAAACTCTTTCATTTGCAACAATGTTTTATTTCTTTTATCGGATTAATGTTAATAAATGTTGAACTCGCCTTGATTTCAAATTTTGTTATGAAATCAATTAGCAAGTAGGTTAGATAGATAGACTAAATAAAACTATTCGCTTAATCATCACACTATATAAATGTAGGTCACAACCTTTTGCGTTGTTCTCCATTCTAAATTGTGCTGTCTCTTTTGTATTAACCCTTTCCCTCATATAGACGCTTTCTGACGCCTCTGCAGCAGACGGCTTTTTGAAAACATAGTGACAAAAGAAGAAATTGCACAAAACGAAAATATGAGCCGTTCCACATGAAAACCAACATTATGGACTCTGCGTAATGTATCGAACCAGATCAGCCTGCGCAGTCCGCGCAGGCTAATTCGGACCGACATATTCCGTCTCAGGGCGAAAGAGGTATAGAGTAATTATTCCTGAAACAGAATACCCACAGGAGGCGAAAAGAGTCTGTCCGAGTTAGCCTGCGCGATATGCGTAGGCTGATCCGGGTCGATACTTTACGCAGAGTCCACAATGTTGGATTTCTCGTGGGACGGCTCATATTTTATTTGGGTGACCATATACACTGTACGTTATTCATTTAGTAACAACTTTTTGTTGTTGTATAACATCTATTTCGAAACACGACGTAAGTACTATTTTAGTCTACAAGTAGCAGACATCGAGTCTGATAACTTTAATCTAAAAGCTTGTTTTTTAATCGATGTTACATAGATAATGTTGAACTGAACTAGTGA
This sequence comes from Serripes groenlandicus, assembly GCA_031761405.1. Lineage (NCBI taxonomy): Eukaryota > Metazoa > Mollusca > Bivalvia > Cardiida > Cardiidae > Serripes > Serripes groenlandicus. The sequence continues at coordinate 37,102,876 of JASEVX010000006.1, read as the reverse complement.
GACAAGAAGTGCCCTGTTTTGGATACTCCGTTATGGTACCATAATGCGTGGAACCAGAGGAATAACAATTCCGAGTGGATATAGCGTATGGGATTTGGGACTGGACGTCCCTAGACGCAACTTGGCGGCCATATGGGGATGGGGGGGGGGGGGGGGGGGGGCGCTATGGACAAGGCACATTTCTATATTTCTATGCCTAGTACTGGTGAGTTTACTCAGGGATCATGAATACATGAACTGTCTCCGAGATATAACTGAAATAATGTTAAAAATGCAGTAACACCCCAATAAAATAAACCCTGCCAGGCTGAACTATAACGTTACGTGTAAGGTTCAAAGTTGATGGAGCTAGGATGAACTATACAAAGTTATATTACACGATGTACCCATTTCTATAAGGCAGAGTAAATTTCGAAACATTATCCTTACTTCATTCGTCCAATACATAACGAGAAAGGCAAAATCCATCCCCAAATACCGACCTGGTTCGATTTTCAAATCGAGATCCCTGTCTATATTTGCCCTTCGAAATGATGAGAGTAACAAAATCCCCATTTTCCCCAAATACCGACCTGGATTGATTTTCAAATCGGGATTCATGACGATCTTTGCCCTACGAAATTCTGAGAGTAATACAATCCCCATTTCCCCCAATACCGACCTGGATCGATATTCAAATCGAGAATCATATCGGTATTTGTCCTGTTAAGCAATGACAGTTACATGTACGTCAAAGTGTAACGGAGGCTACGAATCTGATGCTGGCTTTATATTTGTTACAGCTCGACATTCGGTAGTGGTGCAGCTGTAGAACAAACACACATAACAACATTTGGATTCTGATTAAGTGTTTAAGTGATTAAAAGCCATATATATTTCCTACCCAAAGTACATGTCTTTATATTATAAAGGATTAAAACGATTTGATTTTGATCAATCAATATATTAAATATAAAATGGAAATTTATTGAAAATGAAAATTAACCCAATAACCCATAACGCGGTAAGCCTTAATCTGACACACTGTAGGCTCCGGGCTATCGCAGCCTCGTGGCACAACAAAAGAACGATATTCATTTTAAAAATGATCAGTAGTTTCTCGGACAAATCAGTGTACCCGCACGGACTCATCCGAATCTTCGCCGCTGGTACCCGATGATGTACAAGAACACGTTAAGTCTAAAGAATAGAAGAAGAAAGTGTAGCCCATACATAATCCGACGCTTGCACGTTGATTCGGGACACTGTACTGAAGGCTTTTTTGGCCTAACGGAGTTCGATCTACTAAATAATCCTATCAGACCATAAATGATCGATATAAAGTACATTAATTCAATTAAGCTTAAATCATTTCAGTGAAAAAATAACATATATCTAAGTCTAGTTAAGGATACGATCTGGCCAATTAACCCTCTGATTTTGATCGTCCAATGGTAAACATGTTATATATATAAAACAGGGAAAAGATACACAAATCAAAGGACAATTCTGAATTGTGTAGACAGTGTTGATTAATTGGATATAAAGCGCTGTGAAAAAAGCCAATTGAAATCACAGTAAGTTTTTTTTATTAATTTAAGTGCACTTGTTGGTTGTAGCAACCGCTAACGCGGGAGGTCGCGAGTTTGATCCCCCGCCGGGTCATATCTAATACTTTAAACATTGTAGTAGTTGTTTACCCTCCTTGGTGTTCAGGGTTGCGGGGTTTACATTACGGCTGATTCGCTATTGTAAGGATAAATTAACCAGTAGTACTAGTAGCTAACCAAGGAAATGTCCTGATAAAACCGGAAAGGTGTTGGCATCGGCGTAAATCACATACAAAAAATATGTTTTTAGCACATAAAGTAATTTTAAGGACTTAACTTTGAAAACAAAATGTGCAGTACATATTCTTTTAGCCTAATTATTCTAATCTGTAGTGAATTTTAGCTCCGCTTAAAATTAATTCCATCAATTTGGATTATAGAAAATGACACATAGAAGTAAATATCTGACCCGGTTATGTCAAAGGGCGTATGTCATTCTAGAACTCCGTGTAAAATGGACATTGTACAGAACAGTGTTAACCCCTTCTCTCCTACAGACGCTTTAGACGACTTTTGAAAACTTTGTGGCAAAAGGAGAAACTGCTCATCTGCTGCAGATTTGTTGTATGTTGATTGGGGTTAACATATAGCGCTATGTGTACTGTATTGAGCATTTTGTATTTCGTTTAAAATTAGTTATTTCGTATAACGTTTAGTTAACTTTTTCATTTTACATCTATTATGATGAAACGTGTAACTTCTCGCTTCTTATTTAGATTACTGCGAATCTGGAACTACACAGAGTGGTAAACGGGTACACGTGTACATATTGATTGATTGATTGATTGATTGTGATTGATTGAGTGATTGATTGATTGATTGATTGATTAATTGATTGGGGCTCAACGCCGTTTTCAACAATTGTTCAATCATATCACGGCGGCCAGTTCACCTACTCATGTGTTTCCTAGCTTTCTCACACCAGCAGTACTCCACACAACATTCTTTCCAAGCAACTGGCTGCTTTTCCACAAAGGCTGTTAGCCCATTGGTGAAAGACTAATGACGCTTGTCATAGTGTCTCTTGTCAAACGTCGGAAAAAATGTTTGCCGAGCTGTGTATATATATACATCAATCGAAAGTAAAACGTATTTCTTTAATCCTTTTATCACATACAACAAATCTGCAGCAGACGATTTCGAGACAAAAAAAGTAAAAATCCCTAAAAAAGAAAAAGAAAAGAAGAAAAGTATACTCATTGAAAAGAGTTGAACACTCCGTGACTAAAGGAGCAATTGCTCATTATGAGAAATTTCTCCTTTAGTCACAGTAATATGCTGCAGAAGCGTCAAAATGCGGCCAAAGCGTTGATATATTTGGGGATGCCGAATGGTCAGTATCAATACATTTTAAAAACTATTCGAATTTATATTCAAATGACAGAACGACAGTTACAATGGTGTAATGTTACAATGTTTCTCAACTTCTCTCTTACCTGTTTTCGCATGTATATAGTACTTCAGGTTGTGTAACAATAAATCAAGTTTAAAGTTCAACAAACGTGTATCACTAACACAACAATAACTATTTACTTCACACACATGAAACCAGAGCTCTAGATAAGGGGCATTTTTCATGTTCTAAAATCTTTATTTGACATTCAAACCCTATGTTGTGGTTACTCAAAAGAATCGTCTCAGTGAGACGATTCTTTTATGTACTCACAACATGGGATTTGGTTGAGTAATAAGAGAACTATTGTGGGGGAAAGAACTGTTCACTCCCTCTTATCTAGTCCTCTGATGAAACAATACTGATACATCAATCGATCTTTACTCAAATGTCCAATTAGCATCTACGTGACAACATTGTTACTTCAATCGCTTCCCCTATTGTCTCTACAAGATTGATCTACCCGTATCTATCTCTTCTCGCTCGACTCTATTTCTGCCAAACAAGTTTGATCCGAACAGAATCCCAATCTTTAGATGTAATTCCAACGCCTTTCCTCTCAACGCGGTTCTCAGTTCTAAATAGATCGGACCAGGCAACACATGTGTTATGAATATTGGGGGGGAAAACCCATTGTCAGATGGTCACTGGTCATCCCCTGGTGAAGCGGCAGGAGCAAGTGAAAACACACAAAATACACGTGTTCCCTCCTCCGTTATAAAACAATGTTGACGGACAGACAGACAGACAGACAGACAGACAGACAGACAGACAGACAGACGGACAGACAGACAGACAGACAGACAGACGGACTTATTTTCCTAAATATTTTTCAGAAAGTTAAGCGGTGTTAAAGATGGTACTAGCCGATACTGACAACTTCCTCCACACCGAGGGAAGGCCGTCACGTGGTTCATCCAGGTCAGAAGCCAACGATCGTCTACGAGATGTTGAATTCAGCATGTTGAATATGGAAGAGCAGGAACAATCATTTTATCGCAAACGCTCATTACCGGATATACGTGAACCAAAGATAACAAGCGGCTTACCAAAAAGACCAATAACGCCGCCGGATAAAATGTCGTTGACTATAATGAACCCTAACGTGCCGTTTACAAGCCGTAATAGTGCAATATCTAAAAATTATACTAGTCCTAGACAATTTACACTGTGCGCTTCTGCTACTCATATGAACAGACAGGAAAGTGCACGGACGGACAGAGAAGTGTTAAACTCTCCTTCTACACAGTCTATGGATTATGATGAATATGAAGGTAAGAGTGGAAACCTCGGGCTCGTTTTCAAGTTGAATATTTAAGTAATTTTCAAACAAGGCCTTATACATATTTTAAGCCACGTCGTCATCACAAAGAAACCAACAATTAATTGTTGAAAACTACCCGGTTCTCATGCATGACGTGATGTTTGTTTGTGATGCAGAATCCGCATTCGGCAATTGAATGTACCGGACAGAACATATCGATTTTCACTTGGCTAAATTACTGCATACACTTTGCACATCGGATCTATGAATTGAGATCCCGATCAAAACAGATAAACACTGGAAACAATTCACCGTTCGTGACCAGTGTCATTCACGAGAGAGCACACGGGACTGTTCTCAATGGCTATTGGCATCCTTTTGAATATTCGTGTCTCATTGTACATAAGGTTAACGTAACTCTCGAATATTATTATTTTCTTAACGAGAACCTTAAATAACGTTGTATTGATTTAGTTAATAATTATAGCCCCGTTTCCAACAATTATTCAATTATATAATAGCTGCCAGTTCATTTAAGCTTGAGTAAAGCGCACACCATTCTTAAAAGGCTACCAACCCCACATAGACCATTATCTATTGGTGGAACACGATGCATGTAGTCACAATGCCCCTTATAAACAACCGGAAATAATAAGTGGCTCGATAACTCTTGATTTAACTTCAATATTGAATATTCATAATAGTTTTAACGAGGGACCGGTGGTGGTTTTCATTACTAATCAGTAAATAATATGCAAACAATGGCCGTTTAAGCCATTCCGTACCTGTATGTGTATAATTCATACATGTACTTTGAATACCAAATCGCTCAAATCATAACTAAGATCGGGTTCAAGTCGAACATGTTGCTTTTTGTTTGTATGGTGTTTTATACGGCTTCAACATTATTACAGTTATATCACAGCGTTCCTAGTGTAAATTACCTGTACTACTGGTCCATTTATCCTGACACTGGTCAACGCATTAGCCGTAATTATAACCCCGAAACGCTGACCGCCAAGGAGAGAAGGCAATTACTTCTATTTCTTAAAATCTAAAGTATGACCTGAACGTGGATAGAACTCGCCACCGTGCACGACAGACCACCAACAAACTCACGATATCAATAAAAAGGCAACTGTACCTAAATCTGAAATGCGACCTTACATATTTCATGCCTGTGATCTGTCTAAATGTCGCTACAGTCACGAACATTGATAACAAACTGTACATGTATATCGAGGGCTTGGTGTGAAACGGTAGTAACTAAAAACCTATTTTGAAAACCCTGGTTTAGGGGCAATTTTGACCCCTTTGTAAACAATGCAAATTTAGGTGACATTGCTCAGAACGAGCAATGGCACCTAAATTTCCATTGTTTACCAAGAAAAAATGATTTAACGCTTATTAGGACTTTATGGCGGGGTGATTAACCTTGGTAAAACTATACCAATTTAAGTTACAACCGTTTCACACCAAGCCCTCGATATGCCGTTTATACAATTAACTAAGCGATAGCAAAACAGGCCTTACCATGCATTGATTACGTTTAGGATAAGCCCATAACAGACCAATTAAGAAGTGATATTGTCACATAATGAAGACGAGCTTACAAACCATTTTTCAATATAATAATTTGACTATTTTGTATCCTTAGCATGATCCGAATTATGCTTACGAAGATTTTATGCTTGTTTTACGTAGCTTCCAAAAGTATTTCAGAAATTGAACGGCGTTTCTTGGGCAAGATACCAGCATTGCTGGAAATCTTATCCTGACACCAGCACACGTGTCATAATGCTATTCTCGCAACCCTTTGCGCTAAGGCGGGAAGAAAATACATCCATATTTAAGAATTTGCAGATGAGAAATTACCACACAATCTATATGATATAGTACTACATTGAAAACAATACATACACATAAAATAAATACGATGTCGGAAAGAAATCCACGGTTATGTTAACATTCTATGAAATAACAGAGACGTTATAAAATACAACAATGTTTTGTTGCACAGTCTAAGCGACACAAATGACACAGTTTTCCAAGAAAGTTGTTTGATATATTAGTATTAGTATTTGAATTATATCACGGCGAGTGACACATGTGCTTCCTGATATTCTTGCAGCAATATTCTCCCAAACAATCTTCACGGGAAATGAAACATTTACAAGCATCAAGCAATTCGGAAGCCCAAACTCTTTGTTCGGCAATACTCGATTCAACGCTATGTTTTATCCTAAATAATATTTCCAATTGTATAATTTCTTGTAAGAATCCAAGTAAGGACAAACAAATCATGAAACGAGCTAAAAGCTAGGTCTTGGTATTATCATTGTATGCAGTGTTTTGAATATACTGTGATTTATAGTTTCAGCTTAACTAACATCCCGCAAACATTAGTTCTCGTAATATTTGTCTTACTTACGTTTCTACAATTAACATAGAAGTACCACTGGAACAGCTCAGATTCCACAAGCCAGCACCACAGATAGTAACGACTTCAGAGGACATCTACAGAAAGGCCTGTTCAAAATGCGGAGTAACGCCGTCCCAAGCCTACCTGAAACAAATCTCCACGAACCGAGCAATATACATGGCAAATACCTCACTTAGTCACCGAACGTTGAAACCCATCGCAATATCATTAGTTGTAAGTATGTGTTTGTATATACAGAAACGCGTTCATTATACTATATGTGTTAGATACAACTCAATTTATTTTTTTAAGATCAAGATACAGTAAAATGTCTTTTCCAAGTTCAAGTGAAATTTAAACAAATCTATATCAAAGAGAAGATTAAAAAATCTTTGAAGTATTTTTAAAAGTTTTGATTATCGAAATGCAATTCTTCATTTGTTTGAAATTGTGAATGAAATGAGGAACTTCGAGGAACACATTCATTCGACGGGTATAGATTGGAGTATTCTCGACGATATGCATTTTATTAATAATTATAATAGTAAAACTATTACAACTACTACTACTACTACTGATACTAATGATAAGTAAGAAAGAGTGTCATGTAACATGTTTTGCATTGTACTGTAGCCAACCAACATTTCGGCAAAATTATCTTGAAGTCTGACTAGCAGTACCACTGGAGAAGAATGTCGTTTTCTTTTTGTCTTTTTGCCCAATTTCTGATGCTGCATGTTGGCCAAGTTTGCAACAAAGCAATACTACTGAAACAAGGGTCACCTTAGTAACAGCTCTGTCACATTACCAGCATTTTCCCAAAAGGAGGAAGTTTTAAAGTTATTTAACATTCTTTCTGATGACGACTGGCAACCATGTCTTTCAACAAGTCAATTTAAAAATGGCCCAATGAACTTTTCTGTTAAGTTAACTTGAAATTGAAGAAGTATATTCGGCAAATCAGCTGTCAGTATTTCCAGTATTTTGATTATTAATGTAATTTCATCTCGATTTGGTGCTGGTAATTGTATGTAATTTGGTTCTTTAAGTAATTTGTTATCTTTTTGTTATTATTTCTTTTACTTGCAGAGGGACAATTATGTAACCAGTTTGGATATTTCTGGAAACGATGTTGGAGCATTGGGAATTATTTATATTAGTGAAATGTTGGCTGCCAACGACAGTATATTCGAAATTGTAAGCGACGCATACAATATTATTCTAATTATATCGAAGACATTATCCATAACCTTCAAACAATAAGGGTTGAATGTCCATTTAATGCATACACTTGGCACTATAAACTGCCGTGAAACGCAACTGTATCCTGGTGCTATTAGGGCAATATAGTAAAACATAAATATGTTACTCGTGTTTATTTATTTTCTATATATGGTGCGCGATAGAACAACATTTGCCAGACACAAAGATTCAAGATTCAAATTCTTTATTTCGTAACGTAAACATACATGTTTTTTGTTACATCATAAGTGTATATACATTTTAGATATCAAAACGCAACACTTAGGTTTGGATGGTTAAGGAAAATTAAATTTGCATTGATAATAATTGCGTAACTGGCCTAATATTTGCTTTTGTTTGCTTAATTTATATTATACTTTGTAAATAAATACAAAAATAGAACAGATACTGAAGGGCTAAACAAATGTCTGAAATTTGTTTAGCCCTTCAGTATCTGTTCTATTTTTGTATTTATTTACTCGGTTGTTTCCATATATGTATTAGAGACACAACTCCCCTACCCCATTCAAACATGACATCATTGATCAATAAGAAACCAGAGTGCAATATTTCATATTTGTAGATGATCTGGATCTATATACTCTTCACAGAAGCCAACTTGTACATTTGCCCATGGACGGGCTCATATCTAGTGATATTACGTTGTATTTTTTTTCTTCAGAATTTATCAAGCACAAATCCACGCCGTGAAGGATTAGCAGCATTAGCTAAAGCTCTGGAAAAGAATAAATGCCTGAATGTCTTGAAACTCGAATGTAAGAAGTTGTTAATTTTGACACACAATGTTAGATTTGTAAAATTGATAATGACCCCAACATACATATATCTTAAATTAAGTATCAGAAGGATATTGAACTGACATAGTCCAAATGGATACATTACAAAATTGCGAGTTTTGAACGAAAATTACTTCGATTCATTATACTTTTTCCAAAGAAATTTTGCCAAAATATATTGCAAGATATATTTAATGTTGACTGCTACAAAGGCGTCAAACATTTCATATACTTTGATAAGTGTACTTGGTTATGTTTTAGATCCTAATTTGTTTTTGGTTTATATTATTGTCACTCCCTTTTCACTTGTTATATGTCATTGTATATTATGTTATGGGCCGGTGGCTTATATACTAGAAATAAAGATGTCTATGTCTATGTATATTTATCTTTTCAGCAAATTTTCTCGATCACAGAGAAACAGAATTGATTGTTCGAATTATGCAGGTAAAATGTTTTTACAAATGAATTTTAATTAAATCTGAAATCCCTAACGTCAATTATTCTTAGTTTAAACTTATTTATTTTAAATCGATTGCGAAACAAGCTTTAAGCTTATATTAATCACGCTCAATGTCTGCTTCCTGGATACTTAACCAGTACTCGCGCCGATTGTGTGGAAAAATCCCAAAGTCAGGACCCGCTCATCACGGGACTCGAACCAGGGACCTTTGATGTGAGAGGCCGACGCTCTACCTCTGCACCACTGTCTTCCACAATTATTCTTAATACGTATAATGCCATACCATGGTGTATATGTATAAGCTTATATATGCTTTTAAGTCAGAAATTGACAATTTAGTCTACATAATTTATAAGTTGATACTCTAATATATCAACCGACTAATTCACATTAAAATAAATGAACACAATGCGTTTCGGGATTATGATTAATAGAAATGGAGAGAAATTTAAATATATAATTCAACGCTGACCTACATTATCAAATTAGATATCAACTTGGAATATGAAACTTTTATCGACATATGGATAACGATCGCTTATAAGTTACAAAGAACGAATGAACATGATTTTGATTTAACAGTAATGATTCACGACATATGAGCGGTGGTCAAATAAAGCCATTTGTTACCAGTCTCGATCAGAGAATGTTAGTCTCGTGCATAAATCAGGGGTGCTTTTAAGGATCATATGACATTTGCATCAGGTTGCATGAATGCAAAGAGTAATCCTCATCTACACATGCATGCCGCACATACGCTTATGTTACTTTTCCTGGAGCACGACTATATATATCGAGGGCTTGGCGTGAAACGGTTGTAACTAAAATTGGTATTTTTCTAACAAGGTTAATCACCTCGCCATACAGTCGTTATAAGCGTTAAATCATTTTTCTTGGTAAACAATGGAAATGTAGGTGCCATTGCTCGTTCTGAGCAATGGCACCTAAATTTACATTGTTTACAAATTGCCCCTAAACCTGGGTTTTCAAAATAGGTTTTTAGAACCGTTTCACACCAAGCCCTTGATATGTTTGTTGGATTTGCGACATTTATCTACAGTGATCTCTAGATGATTACACGAGGAATATCATTATATTATTTTCGTATAAATGAATTACGAAGCTGACACTACAAAACTGAATTAAGCATACATCCAGCAATCCCTCGAACACGTTGATAACTCGAAATAATTTATGGGTCCCTTCGGACTTCGAGTTATCGAGAGATTACTGTACATAAATCCTATAAACACACACTTTACTTGCCTTAGTTTTTAACTTTAAACCAGTGTATAAACGATACGTTCATGTTGATTCAAATCCGCATTAACATGATACGATTAATTTGCATATAGAAGTTTGAAGAAAAAAAACTTCAATATGAGTCGTCTACTTTCCAGTGTGCCCCAAACCTCTCTGAAATATACCTAGGACATAATGATTTAGGATATGAAAGTGCCAAGTTGTTAGCTAAGGAATTAGGTAAGTTTAATTTTCGTGTTCATTTATTTCCCATAGAAGCGTATTACTGTTTGATTACATATTTTCAATTGTACACAAGCGCTAGGTATTATATAATACCAAACTTTAATGTACCATTGTAGAGAGGTCTCAATTAAAAGTTATGTGCACACAAAAGCTCATTTATTGGACATTGGTGAAATTCGAGTTAAACTTCTTCCGCAAATTACGACAAATTAAAACAAATTGTATATTTTGAAAAATGTTTCAAACAAATGCCTTAACGTCATGTGACAAATGAAGAGTAGGTTCAATCGGTATAAGTGCTTCTTCTGATTTGAGCCTTGTTCAATTTAGATGTGAAAATATCGTTTACCTCGAACTATTTCCTGGAACGGATCTGTCTTTGAAACATTTTAAGCAACAGTTATTTGAATGGGATTATATGTATAGCTTGCGTTTCAGAATAAGATTGAAATAAAAAAAGAACTAGAGCTACCTTTGAAATTTCTTTAAAACCCCAAAACGTCCCTTTGTGACAGGACACTGATCATGTATGCAATGCAACACAAGCTAGACGTTCACATATTTAACACTTTGGTCTCACAAACAATCATATCAGTTTCCCCATATGTGTTCCCCATGAAGTTTCTTTGTAACCACAAACGTCGCTTCGTTACAGGACGATTTATACATTGTTCATGTATGCAACACTAGCTTCACATTGGCAGATTTAACGCTTTTGTCTACGATGTTTCAAAGCAGATTTCATAACAAATATACCAGAAAAGATGGTTTTAAATAACATGTGTTCCCATGATTGGATCCCTTTGAATTGTTATATTATTTCTTTTAGAGGTAAACAATACGGTACACCACCTCGATTTACAATGGAATCATTTCAGAAAAGAGAGTGCGAAGCTACTGTGTAAAGCATTGAAGGTAAGTTGAGCTGTATAGTTTACAATATGTATTACTTGTTTAAATGATGAACCAGTACGAGGCAAGGATGTGCGTTTCGTCCTAAGAAAACTCCATCATGGCCGCCTCGATCAGGTATCAAAGCCACGTCGTTTTAATTATCCAAACGTACCTGATTCTATTCCCGCGAGAGTAGGGTCAACGATTTGGACTATCTTCACATACATGACTAGACTACTGGTTGATTTTTCATGAAGCATACATCGAAACGGATACATATACAGAATACCAACTTGCTACACAATCGGTGTAAAGTAAATAAATTAGAATTAAGACCCTGTTTAGCCAATCTCATTAAAATCAGACCAAAATAATTCGCTGTACGTTTATTGGATCTGACTGCAACGCATATAGGATCGTCTTGAATTGACTTTATACACACTTAAATACTTATGAGCACGTATTTGGGTTTTATGTACAATAACATCGCACGCTACGAGCAAAAAACAGCCCATGATATACAATCGGAGAACTCGACAGTCACTGCTTCGTTCTATCGTTCATTGATTGGGCTATATACCTGTATTATGCCGAACGACTTGGTTAGGAACAATTTGAATGGCTGACGCAAAGGTCAATCTGAGACGACATGAATGGGCCAGTCATATAAGATCTAGCGAAAGTTGGGTTTTAATGTGATTGACATTACAGTTGCTTAACTCCAGATGGAAATCAAAGTTTTGAAATGTTGAAACTTCTGAAAATATTGCAAAAATTGCTAATAGTGAAAAAAAAAAGACGATTTATACATTGTTCATGTATGCAACACTAGCTGCACATTGACTGACGCAAAGGTTAATCTGAGACGACCTGAATGGGCCAGTCATATAAGATCTAGCGAAAGTTAGGTCTGGGTTTTAATGTGATTGACATAACAGCTGCTGAACTCCAGATGGAAATCAAAATTTTAAAATGTTGAAACTTCTGAAAATATTGCAAATATTGCTTATAGTGAAAAAAAAAAGGTACGAAATAAATAGTTCAAAACTATTTTGGCAGTAAATGTTGAAAACAGTGAGTTGAAAGTACCAAAAATGTTCGTAATTTGGTTTACTGGGTTTGTCTACCCAATAAAAATGAGCATAACAGATAAGTATTGAGATATTTATTGTACTTGAAAATTAATTTATTACTCCAATATTTCAAGACAACTTTTGAACAGTTTTAAAACTTGACTATACTGTATATACTTTTGAGTTCAGCACCTTTAAAGTTGATGCATGTCATTTCTATCTTCAGGTGAACACCGGTCTCCATACTCTTAATTGTTCATGGAATGGTTTTGGCAAGGAAGGTTGTATAGCGCTAGCACACTCCTTACCGAAGAACAAATGTTTACGAGATCTGGATTTAACTAATAACAGAATTGATCTCGTGGCATTGCCGTTCTTATTACACGGTCTTGTGAGGAATACGTCACTGCATACTTTAAAGGTCAGTTTTTATAGTGTGACAAGTAATTAACCAGTGAGCAAATCTGGAGTAACCTGTCCCTACCATTACATTATATATGCCGAAAATGGCGGCGCCTTTTGGTAATGGTGTAGCAAGTACAGAATTTAGAGAAAACCTTTTTTGGTAGACCAACCGGCTAACCTTTCAAACTCTGAATGTAGTTTGCTACACTATTCACGTATTGATTCCAAACATCAAGTTGTAATTGTCAAATGTAGATATTACGACAATTCGATGTATATTTACTAATTTACTATATATGTGATATTGATATATAAGGGGAGGTGACCAATGTAGTCGCCATTTTAGGTTCATGCCCAGATGTACTAATATTCTATAGTACGCAGGGTGCCAGATTATCTTGGAGCCTGAATAAATTATTCGGACAACTGCATGTATATAAGGCACCATCGTAGATGTTCGTATAGATCCACAAAAGTAATCGGTTTACCTGTATTAATGTACCAAATCTGTCTGACTGTATTGAATATATGTAAGGCAGCTAACATGCTATGTGTATGTTTATGCGATAATCCAAATATTCCATAAGAAAACCTTTTTTGGACTTACAAATGATTGATCGATTGTTTGGTGTTTTACGCTGCTGTCAACAGGTATCAGTTTCCTGTGTAAGTTACCAGTACTACTGGTCCATGTATGCTGAAACCAGACAGTTAGGCAGTCGAAATACTTACCTCGCAATCCCGAGCGCCAAGTAGGGCAGCCATTGCTACCATTTTAATCCCGACCGAGGATTAAACCTGCGACCCTCCGCGCACCGAGGCGGACGCCCTTCCACTACACCACCGAGGCGGTCAAGCAGAATATTAGTGCACATATCTATAGCTGACTGCATTGACCATGTGAAGCTGAGTTTACTACATGCTATATGCATGTAAACGTGATGAAGTGAAAGTGAGAATTTGTCCTAGATCGGAGAGTGAAAAGGATAGGATGTACCAATCTGGGTTCCTGTAAAACGGGCGTCCATATTTTAAGCGAGACGTTCTTTCTTATAAAATATACGACCCTCGTGTTTGTTGGACTTGTTTAGAGCTGGTAGGTTACTCCTTTCGTGAAAAAAAAGAAAGAAAATGTATTAACGTGTAATAGTTCTGATATATTTTTCTTAATTTTGATTATTGTTACTCCTTTTTGACCATTACTCCATCATTCATCTTGCTAGATACATGTATATCAGAAGAAGTCATACCCTCTAATTGAGGAAATTGTCTATTTGTCATTCACTTGACCACGAATCTTAATATGATTTTTTTTAGTATGTTGCCATTTTCCTTGCTAAGTCATATCTATTTTTTCAGGTGGGAAAGAATCCGTTAACAACCGGGGGTGTTAAAGCCATTGTCCGGGCCATTACGGGAGCAAAGAAAATGAATTTAAGGCACCTTAACACAGAGGTAACGGACCTAGTCGAATGGGATTTTCGTATTGCCTTTTAGAATGATAAATATCCGGCTAAATTGTTAATGCACAAACATATAATTATAAGCAAAATACTCCGTTTGCCATAATTATTAAAAAAAAGTCAACTGCTAGTGAGGCGTCAAAAAAGGCGTCTGCATGGGGGAAAGGGTTAATTACTGCATCTAACAGTAACCTGTTGTATTTGGTTGACTTACATGTATCAACAAGATCTCTCGTTTCAATGGTCCTGGCTACGAATCCCGCCAGGAGCGGGTTCTGCCTTTATGTATGTTTCCACACAAACGACGCGAGTACTGGATGAGTGTCCAGGAAGCAGACATCGAGAGTGATAAATATCAGCTGAAAGCAATCGATGTAAAATAAATAAAATTAAACTATGAGTATTTAGTATCCGCGTTAAATATGTTTGTCTTTAGTCGTGATTTACATGACTTTAATCAAGATCTAACAATGCAAACCTTTATATACTATTTGCATACAATGTATAGCAAGATTAGCATGTATATCCGTTTATGTTTAATGCTGGTCTACATTGTTTGATACGCATGTTAACAGGTAAAACATCTAACCTATGGCATAACATATTAACTCTTTCAGCGCCACAGGCAATATTGAGGTTTTTGCAAACAATGCAGATTCAGGTGAGTCAGCTCGTAACGAGCTGTCTCACCTGAAATCAGCATTGTTTGCCTTTTAGTTACCAAAATAGTCCAAAACTTTCATAAATTGAGAAATCGACACACCCGACTTTGAACATGGAAGAGTCTACTTTAAACAATTCGGCGCTGAAAGAGTTAAAAATATCAAATGATTGCTGCAAGATGTCAGTACGATTACAAAAATGTCAGACTTCATGACAAGAGCTATTTTAATAAATTATTGATTTGATATTAGGTGTTGTAGTTATATCACGGCGAAAAAGTCACAAACCCGTGGATTGCTTGGCTTTCTCAAACCAGTACTCAGCACATAATTCCTTTCAGGCAACTGGCTACCGTCACACGAAGACTTTTAAGCCTATTTGTCATGCATTGGAAAGAAAAATTGGCGAGCTGGGATTCGAACTAACGAAGCCTTGATCGACAGTTCTCAACTTAACAATAGATGCACGTCTTGATAATTTGTAGATGTGTTGTTCTCTTCCAGGATATTCCGGTCGACAAAGATTTCACCAATTTAGTTAAAAAGATGCAGGCCGACAGGGATATCACGATAGAACACGGCGTTGAAATGTATAGTGCGATTGAATTGGTGATGAAAGAACACGATCCACATGACCTGAACCGCTTTGATCCAGTTATGGTACTGATAGAATACATGAGGATTGACAATCTACGGCTCATAGATTTGTTCCAGTACTTTGATAGCACGGGTCAGGGGCTCGTGAGTCGGGACAACTTGAGGACCGGGGTAGCGGTGAGTAACATTTTGACTATGTACGGAAATAGAACTCTGGAATAAATTTACATGGTTAACAGAAGCTTGTCTTCATAGTCGTTGGAATCATACAACATTACCAAAGGGCGCTGCCATAATTGGTTGATGCCGGACCCTATATTGAAATGGTAGGGGCAGGTTATTACAGAATACTGCATTCTTTCCTTTTTGAGAAAGATCGCTTTGAAAAGGAGAAGCCGAACTGTGAAGTTGTTATTACATCGCCTAAATCATTTTCATCATATACCATCAAGTGAAACTTTTAGGGTTATCAACCTTTTCCGACATACATAAGGTTTCTGACACTGCCCGTAGTTTCACGTCGCCACTTGACGTCATGATTTTGTTTAAGTCTCTTTTAGATACGACGTTGTTGTTTTTACGATATATCTGTACATGCAATGTGTTACAAACATTTAAATAACAGGATATGGCGTCGTGACGTAGCCTTAACGGCAGACGAAACTGCGAGTAAAACACACGTCGAGAAAAGTCCACGAATTTCTGAAACACCCCTCGTATATATATTGCCAGTATAGATGAAGACGGGACAGTAAAGACTCGGATGCTATTGTTCGAATGCACATACCTGTTTTGGCCTTCGCTGTTCGTATATGTAACACTATCCCCTTTAGTATGACGTGAGGTTATAAAAATGGTAGTAATGGCTGCCGTCCTTGGTGCTCAAAGTTGCGGGGTTAACATTACGACTGACTGGCTGGTGTCAGGATAATGGACCAGTAGTACTGGTAATTCAACCAAGACACGTCTTGATATAACTGAAAAGTTGTTGAAAGCGTCGTAAAAACACGAAACAAAATATTCAATTAGTCTGAAGTAGTTTATTTCCTTTTTTCAGACGTTGGGGTTACCTCTCACCGAACATCACCTCGATTGTATAATGAAAGACATCGATAAAAAGCGGGATGGATACATAGATTTGGAGTGAGTTAAGCTCATAAACTAACCATCGAACAATAACTTTCCGTTCCAAAAACGCCTGATAAGCATCATCAATTTGAATCAAATTACATAGCTGCTGTTATGTCTACACTTGTATTAAATTCGTCAAGATAGGCACATATACATAATTCATTACATGTAAATGTCGATAGGCGACCGACCGCCTCGGTGGTGTAGTGGTAGAGCGTCCGCATCGGTGCTGGAGGTCGCGGGTTCGCTCGATCCCCGGCAGGGTCATACCCACTACTTTAAACATGGTAGTAATGCCTCATTGACGCTTAGGATTGAGGCTGACTGGCTGGTGTAAGGATAAATGGCCCGGAAATACTAGTAACCTACACATGAAACGCCATGATATAACTGAAAAAGTGTTGAAGTCGGCGTAAAACACCACACAATCAATCAATATTTGGATAAGCCGGTGGTAGAAAATTGTAGCAATTAAAAACCAGTTAAGACCAGTCCACAGGATACGAACATCAGTATTGGACATTGGGCCATACACCTGTAGAAAAGTGGTCTATTCCATTGATAGACACTAGCTCTATAGCAATACGCTACTACGTTGGTACACAAGCTGACTCTTTAGCAAAGCAGTATTAGTATCCCCTTATACAAACACATAGCTGTATAATTTTTGTCTATCTATGGAACAGACCACTCTACTATACTCCTTTAATTACATAAATTTACAAGTTCGCCTTTTTTGTGAACATTAATTAACCATGGATTCTCGAATACATTCTTTGCACCACTGTACAGGAAAATATATGCAGCCTCCGTCTAAAAGGCTTACATCTATTTTTTACATATCCACCGTTTCGCCAGTGCACTGGTTCGTAAACCGTTTTCCGTATGCGCGGGAGGTCTCGAGTTAGATGCCGACCTGGCCATACTTTACAAATGGTAGTTACAACTTTCCCTACTTAGCGCTCAGGATTATGGAGTTATATGTATCATTACGATTTACGACTGACTCGCAGACCTCAGTATAAACGGACCAATGGTACTGGTTACTTACCCAGGAAACGACGTGATATTACTGGAAAATTGTTGAATGCGGTAAAACACAGTTCAAACAAACGGATCAATATCCGCGCCAAAAAAGTTGTCTAAATAATCGGATCATCATCATCATATGGATGTGTTAACCCTCCTCGCCTTTCGGCATAAAGTCATTTGGCGAGCTGCGATTGATTTCTCCTTTCATCATTTGTATGGGGGACTATTATTTCATAATAATCGGATTTTACATTGAAATCTATTATTATTTTGTTATTTCAAAAACAGAGAGTTCATGATGGCACAGAGGGACATGTCGAAGGTGATCATACAGCGAACAACGAGGGCGAAGGGACGGGGAAAGGAGGACCTGGGACTCAAGGAACTGCGCAAGATACTTAAAGAACTTGTCGAGAAACGAAACCAACGAAACAAGGAAAAGGCTAGTACGCGTGTGAAATCCGCCGCCCTTGCACGTGCTAACTCCGCTTCCTCGAAACCTGGTACCCCGATGGGACGAAAGAAAGTCCGAACTAAACGAGTATCACTAATTGTCACGAAACCTAAACTGAAAAATGCTAATCGACGATCATGATGATATCACTTATCACAATTAACCCGATCTTTCTGTTTGTGCACATGTGTACCATTATAACATACAGTGGATTCGCGATAATTTGAATTCGAAAGGGACCAATGATTTACTTCGAATAATCGACGTGTTCAAGTAATTTAGTAATATGTAATTATTATTGAAAGCGGGCCATTGATGCTCTCCTATCAAGAAGGAAGCGTATCGGCAGTGCTGATTGCTTGAATAAGTAATCAGCACTACTGCTTCACTGGCTTGATAAACAGACCTGTTGATGCAAAAGGTTCAAATTAAACGAATATTCAAATTATACTTCCTCCAAACCCGGTACCCCGATGGGAAGAAAGAAAGTCCGAACTAAACGAGTATCACTAATAGTCACGATACCTAAACTGAGAAATGCTAATCGACGATCGTGATGATATCACTTATCACAATTAACCCGATATTTCTGTTTGTGCACATGTGTAACATTATAACATACCGAGGGCTTTGTGTGAAAGGGTTGTAACTAAAAACCTATTTTTGAAAACCATGCTTTAGGGGCAATTTTGACCCCTTTGTAAACAATGCAAATTTAGGTGCCATTGCTCAGAACGAGCAATGGCACCTAAATTTCCATTGTTTACCAAGTAAAATGATTTAACGCTTTTAAAGACTTGATGGCGAGGTGATTAACCTTGGTAAAAAAATACCAATGTTTTGTTACACCCGTTTGACGCCAAGCACTCGATACAGTGGATTCGCGATAATTTGAATTCGAAAGGGACCAATGATTTACTTCGAATAATCGACGTGTTCAAGTAATTTATTAATAATTAAGTGATTATTGTTGAAAGCAGGCCATTGATGCTCTCCAATCAAGAACACGGCGTATCGGCAGTGCTGATTGCTTGAATAAGTAATCATAACTCCTGCTTCATTGGCTTGATAAACAGACCTGTTGATGCAAATGGTTCAAATTAAACGAATATTCAAACTATCTAAATTCCACTGTGCATTTAAATTCGTCACTACACTTCACGCAATGTTTTATGTATCCTTTTGGCATATGTCGTCTGTATATGGGAAGGGGTTAAACGCAATGTTTCAACCCAAAAACGTTTCAAAGTGGATGGGTCAGCATTCTGATATGTGCGACTCAGTGTGATTTCTAACATAACACTGTGTGCTTATATTTACTTACCAGTATTTAACTTACGATGACTCAAAACAACATATATTTATCATACTATACACAATTTGACGTTTACCATTAAGGCAGTCCAGATCAATAGACTGGTGGAAGACAGTGGTGCAGTGGTAGACCGTCGGCCTCTTCTACCAAAGGTGCAAAAGTGCGAATCCCGTGACGAGCGGGTTGTTCATTTGAGACTTTTCAACACAAAACGGCGCGACTACATTTATTGTCTCCAGGAATCAGACGTCGATTGTGATTAATATAAGCTGTATGTTTGTTTCGCAATCGATGTGAAATAAATAAGGTTATACTTAGATAAGTTTGCATTTTGTGCAGTCTAATCTTGGTCTATACTATTGCTCACTTCTTGTCTTTCAACCGTGAGAGGGTCATACAATTGGCTTTAAAAAATGGTAGTAATGGCTGCCCGCCTTGGTGCTCAGGGTTGCGGGGTTAACATTACGACTGACGGGCTAGGGGTCAGGATAAGTGAGCCATTAGTACTGGTGACTTACCAAGGAAACGCTGTGATATAACTGAACAATTGTTGAAAGCGACGTTTAATATCAATCAATCAATCAACCGTGAGCATTCACAGTTCAGAGCGGTTACTCCTTTGGGATATTCGTAAGGTTACCATTTCCTTAAATCCGCAGACGACTTTGAATAAAACATCTAGGACAAACTATAGAAAACCTCTACAACTGAAATGTGTATTATTGGGTAGAGTTAAGAACAATTGTGCCAAATGGAGAAATTCCTCGTCTGCTGCATTCAGGTAGGACGAAAACATTTGAAAATCTTTGAATAAACGTTTACGTATTTAATAGATGGGAAACATTTGTGGCACAAAGAGAAAGTGTTCATTATGAGCAATGTCTCTCTTTGCCACCATGTTTATCAAAAGTCGTCTGCTGTAGATGCATCAGAATGCGTGACGGGAAAGGGGTGACGATTGACCCGAGTCACGCGATTTAGAAGCGTCGTGGTGTATGCATATTCAACAAATCTAAGAGAGGTTTGCTTGTATGGTGATTTACGCCGCTTTCAACATTTTTAAAATTTATATCAAGGCATTTCCAGGGTAAGTTACCAATACTACTGGTTCATTTATCCTTACTTTAGCGAGTCAGGCGTAATGGAAACCTCGCAACTTCAGCTCCAAGGAGTGAAAGCCAATACTACCATTTTTAAGTAATAGGTATGGCCCGGTCGGAGATCTAACCCACGACCTGCCGCACTCAACGCGGACGCTCTACCACCAAGGCGGTAGAACTTTAGTGAGCAAATGATAAACTATTAAAATTCAGACGCTTGATGGTTTACTCCACATGAGTTGTGTGTTTTATTCAATAATTGTTTTGTTCACAAATGTCTGGTCTATACTACTGTTGAGCCTTATTTTTCACACAAACGCTTTCGCCCCATTTCTGAGAAATACGTCACTAATTCCTCACATTTGTGTGAAGAATACGTGCGGATATGTCACAACTCGCAAATATGACATATTCGTTTGACTTTTTGGACGGGTATTTGTCACAACAATTTTATCAGACAATGAGGACGTGTGTACTGCAATAGATTCAGATACTTGTATACTTGACTTGTATACACTTAGGCGAGCGTGCGGGTGTGTGTATGT
The DNA here is from genome assembly GCA_031761405.1 of Serripes groenlandicus. Classification (NCBI taxonomy): domain Eukaryota; kingdom Metazoa; phylum Mollusca; class Bivalvia; order Cardiida; family Cardiidae; genus Serripes; species Serripes groenlandicus. Next base: position 37,081,547 of record JASEVX010000006.1, on the reverse strand, counting down.
GTGTTTGTGTGGGGTCATTTTTAATGAAAGCTTGCGTACGTTGGCATGCGAATGTAACTGATATATAGATTGGTATGAGTAGGTCAATGGCCAAAGGCCAAGGAAGCGACGATGTGAAGATGTGACGAATACGTTTGTGTGAAAAATAAGGCTCAACAATTGTAAGTGAGCCCAGCGTTATTAGTTAGTCTGCTAACATTTAAATAAAGAAACCCGTGAATGAAGTTAGTAATACTTTATCCTATTTTGTGTAACATTTTGGTTATTTAGAATTTTACTGGAATTTGTATACATTTATTAAAAAAGTATGCGTTTATATAAAAAATAAAACTATACATTTGTGTATGATATATTCTTTTCGTTTACATTGTATATCTATAAAGTGATTTAAATTTAAAACCTTGATTCACTGTTTCTAAATACGTGACTCTATCAAGAGATAATTTAAGGGGTTTCATCCGACTTTCGTGCGTCTCTTGGCTTTTCGAAAGAAGACTTTTAACGTCGTGTCTTTAATGGAAATATTGTTTGAAGGGAAACTATTTAAGATAATACTGCCAATTCAATCAGAATGCAGTTTATATGAAAGCAAATATATTCCGACTGAGATCTAATGTCTTGTTTTGAAACAACAATATAACAACCCAATTTATAAGCCTGTGGAAAGGTGTGTAATTCAATGCCATGGTTTTTCTTAGTTTGCACTTTTTGAAAAGTATTTTTAAAGACCACAAACCAAAAACGATAACAAACGAATTTTTTTTTTCACATATTCAAATGTGTGTGTGTTTTTTGTCACATTCACTTTGTGTTTCATAACATCCTTTAGCATAACATGTTTATAGACTGGTAATCATTGAGTTTCGATGAGAATAACACCCTTGACGAACTACCAGACCAGTTGAATGGTTCACCAATAACCCGGACATCTTTTTTGTATTTCAAACCGTCCATGGCAAGAAGGAACGAAAGTCAATATAGGCATGTAACAGCTTCTCGGGAAATGATACAAGACACAGGCTATATAATTCGTAATTTAGGCCCGTAATACTATTTAATTTGAGCTTGTACATTAGAGAAGGGACACGTTGGCTTATCTGTACAGTAAAGCTCCAGATAAGCCTGTGCATCCGATTAATCTGATCAAGACCTACGCTGGTTACAACTAACTTCAACAATCTTGTCAACTTCTGTGCAGTTTCCGATAAGACTGAGCAAGTGGACAAGACGATCTGAACCTACACTGTTCAGAAATGCCACACAGTATACCCTTTTCTCATACACTGCCCCTGAAGAACAGTTGACTTTGAAACCCCTTTCTACATACATCACATCTACGGCAGACCATTTTGAAAACGTCAAGGCAAAACTATTGAAAGTATAATTATTTAACAAAGTTGAAAACATTGTGGCAAATGGATTAATTGCTTATCATGAGGAATTTCTCCTTTTGCCACAATGTGTTTCAAAGAGGCGTCAGAAAGTGTCTGTATGTGATAGCCGGTGAAGAATAAGATCAATGCCATACGAAAAGATACAGTCCGTGCTTTGTAACCAGCGGAGATTTAGATCAACATGTTTAGTATTGTCAATATCGTTGCTGTTCGTCGAAGCACCCTTTGGGCATCGGGGTTCGACATTTTACAACTATGCAACTATTTATTTAAAACCTCAGATGGTCGGTTTTCATATCACATGGCAAAACTCCAAGAAAATTCTTTCAAAGGTAGGCATCGAACCTCGATAGTTCAGTCAATAAGGACGAGGGCTATCAAATTCAGTGACCGTGGGTTCAAACCTCGACTTGGCCATTCATTCTTGATACAAGTCAGGATATATGCGTCTCTGTGCCTCCCACCAATTGGCTAAATAGTGTATGTTTGCATGGTGAGTAATGGTGCGAGAAAGCCAGGAAATAACGCTTTAAGAGAATTTACCACAGAGATATATCTGAAATACATTGGGAAACGGAGTTCGGCTCCAATCAATGAATCAAAGGTAGGTATAACATATTTGACAAACACTAGATACTACTGATTAACTTGGTGTTTTGGGTCCACATATTAAGTAATTGTCTTTATTACATGTAGCAAATTTACAGTAGACGATTTTGAAAGCATTCATGAAAAACAATGTAAGATGGCAATACATAAAAGTAAAATAAGTAATGGATTTGACATTATTGTGTCAAAGGGAGCAATTGTTCGTAATGTTGCCAGTTTGATTTTAAAAGTCGTCTGGAGCATATGCGTCAAAATCTACAAATGGGAAAGAGTTAAGAGGCTTAATAGTTTAAGTAGTACAGTTTATATTTGGATGACGTTTACTCATTTACATTTATATTCTACGTGACAGTATGCATGCAATATAAGAATATTGGAATTGTAATTAACTGTCCCACGAATTTCGTTCTAAAATATCAATATGTTACTAGAACAATTGTAAATGCGACTACATATATAAAACACGGTGTTACAATATTGAAATTTGTAACGTTCCAAAATAGCGTATTAATTCAATATAATTTGATTTTAAGAAACTGTACAAAAATGAAACTGTCCTGTATTATTCTATATGATCTAAGACATAGTCATGTCGGTTTAAATGAGTAATGACAGTTCTTTCATGAATTTAATTTTTAAATAAGTAATGGTACGTTATGCCTGTCGGTCAAACTCCGATATGAATATATAAAGTTTAACAGGGTCCCGCGTATGAACTGTTTTAATTCAATATCACCTGAGTTTATATATCACCGGCCCCAGTGCCAATACTCTGTTCATGAGCAAATTCCTTGATATTTCTATATGTTGTAGATCATTATTTTTCTGTACTGTTTTTCAAAGCATTAATGTTTACTCTTTTCATGTGGTGTCATAGAAAATATATGTACTAAAACAAATATGTTTTGAAAATCTGGGACAAAAACATACCGAGCACTTTGGCATTATGGTGTGCACATCTATGTGAATGAATTATTGTTTTAATATAATCTTTTGCTTTAATCAATTTCAGGCTGTAAAAAAAATGAACGCGCTTGCAGGAGCAGTAACAAAAGTGAAAGCGATGAACGACATGGCTAAGAAAGCAGTAACAAACGATGCTTCTCAAGACACGATAAATCGTGAGAATGCATTTATGGTAGACTCGACGGTAGACTCGACGGATACAAACCAAAATAACGTAGCCGTCAAACGTAAATCTTCAATCGCGTCTCTTGTAGCCCATTATACGGAACTTCAAATACATTCCAGTAGCAGTTTGGCAGGTGTGCAAGAGGACGGTCCCTTAGATACTCACAGAGACACATTGGGATCAAAATACGATGAAAGTCAAGGGGAGTTTGATAGCCGATGGCCAATACAAGAGGATGTGATAAGTGAAAATGGTGACGTTTTTAGTCCTGCAATCGGGGAATCAGGCAAGATGGCTTGGGCAACTCCACGGCTAGAACAGACACAATAACTGTGAACACCATATATGTATACCACGAAGGTCAATGTGACTGCCAGCCGATGGACAATACAAGAGGAGATGACTAGTGAAAATGGTGATATTTTCAGTCCTGGAATTGGTGAATCAAGCAAACTGGCCTGGGTAACTCCACGGCTAGAGCAGATACAATAACTGTGAACACCGTATCTGTTTTAGCCTAGACGCAGTCATAGCCTTTCGAACAATTGTGACTATTGAAAGCAGCGTGTTCCGGATCTGAACTGTTCACATTCCTGTCAATTGGACAATCGTGTTATCTTCTAGCAGAGAAGTCGCATAACTCATCGGACTGTTAGAATAAATAAGCTGACGGCCATAACAACACCAGGACTAAATGACAGTTTTATAAATATGTACGTTCTGGCTTTTGTTGGGTATTTTACGTAATATTTATAAAAGATTACACTGTGCTGCTTTAAGCTTTCGAACGCCTGTGGTAAGACAGACCGGTGTACATTATAATGTATACACGTATAATTACAATTCTCTTGTTATTCATGTGTTATAATGCTGATGTTATAAATATGTCATTTAGAATAAAATACACACATGTTTACACGCCATTCTTTTGTTTAAGTACGTCTTTACACTCAGCAAATCTTAAAGCTGGGGTACATTTCCGATTAACTAATACAGCAGTAATTCCTGTTGGAGTTTGTTCTCACACTGAACTATTCCATGTTCAAACTCGGACGACTCTATTTTTATGTTATAGGATTTTTGGAATATTTTTATAACTCACAGCCAAACAATGCATATTTCAGGTGAGACAGCTCGTTACGAGCTAATCACCTGAATATGTATTGTTTGCTCAATATTTCCTTTGGTGCTGAAAGTGTTAAAGACATCCGGATATGTATGATTCGGATTACAGGAATGCGAAATGAAGGAAGTCTATCTGTGAATCCATGCTACATGTAAATTATCAAAATATATAACTATTTAAAGACATTTCCGTTTACCTTTTATGACTAATTGACAACGACTGCATGGTTTCGATACACTGGCTGTTCTGGATTTACACTGGTATTAAATGCATAATGGCTGGATTTCACAGAGTGCTTCTCGTAGAGATAATGAAACAGCGTCGGGACCAGCCATGAATCGCAATTATTTCAAAAACGACATTTATTTTCTGAAATTGTGTACGTTGCTTTTACACGCACTTACGAACTGAAGAGTATAAATGTCAGTATCTTTGACAATAGGAAATACCACTTCGTCTATACATCTTGAGCATTATGTTTTTTGTTTAAACTTTGCACATTGACGAGGAATTGATTCACTGATACAAATAAAGCTCTATTAAATAGGTACAGTTAATAATCCGGAGGGGCAAGCGTGTAGCAGCATAAACCACTCCCCTTATTTCGTATCTTTCAATGGAAGTTTATTTTTCCATTAGAAATGATTAAAAAGCCGCGGATAATTCTGATATTTACTTTGAGAGTTGGTAAAGGGGATTCGAATCAATGTGCACAATGTCATTTAAGTTTCTCATTTAGTCTTAAAGAGACAATGTAGTCCTGGTATATGGAATGGCCCCACAATTAAAATATATACACGTGACCATGTTAACATGTTGCAACGGTCTTAACCCTTTCCCCTATACGACAATTATGCAGCAGACGACTTTGAACATATTTTATCAAAAAATGGAAAATCTCTATAATTGAATGGATAACTCATGACTAAAAGTGTAAAATATTGTGGCAAAAGAAGAAATTGCTTGTCTGAGCAATTTCTCCTTTTGTCACTATGTTTTCAAAAAGCCGTCTGCTGAAGAGGCGTCAGAAAGCGTCTATATGAGGGAAAGGGTTAAGTGTAAAAATGAGATGAATGTGAAACAAAAAGCGTCTGGATGATTAGCAACGAAACCATTTTTTTTCTAAAAGTTGAATAATGTAATGTTCTTAACATATTACAGTTGATCTATATAACCTCAACTTAATATTTAATACAGAAATGCTGATCGCTGACCCAAACTAAACATACAACACTTTCAAATATAAAAAGCACAGTGTTATATGGTAAATTCAATGAGTAATAAATGTTTCAATATTTACACAAACATATTTATAAATATATACGTGCTGATTTGTGTAGGGTATTTTACTTTATATATATAGAACATCAGACTGTGCTACTTTTCAGCTTTCGAACACCTGTGGTTAGACAGGCGTATGTACATCATGATGTATATACTATAACAATCCTCTTGTTTTTCATGTGTTAGTTATAATGCTGATTTAATAACTGTTTCATTTAGAATAAAATACACACATGTTTACCAGCCATTCCTTTGTGTTACGTACTTATATTATTATCCTCAGCAAATCTTAAAGCTGGGGGTACATTCCGATTATCTAATAAAGCGGCAGTTCGTGTTAGTGTTAGTTCTAACACTGAACTAAATGTTCGTTTATGGCCGTCTCCATGATGTAGATCGTGCAAGGACCCTATGGGACCCCGCTAAATCCGCCAATACATTTGCGACGCTTTTTCTTTGTTTACCATTAATTTTTCGACGCACGGGCCCTAAGCCCCCCACCCCCCTCCGGTTTATCCGCCACTGTATTTTTCACGTGACTTTTTTCTTTGTTACCGTTTCTCTTCGCGAATGTTAATAATGTTAACAAGCGTCCATATTTGACCTCTCGGCGCATTAATTTCTAAAGCATTTCTTAAACTTATATTGGAGTACTTTCACAGATGTTCCAACAACATTAAAATGATATATATGGGGCAGATCCTAACCTTTTAAATGCAGTTTGTTGAATCCATGATGAACTATTATTCTCGCGAAGTTTATCATATGTTGTTTGGTGCTAATAGCAATTGGCTGGCTGCCAACTACGAAACAAATGGTATTAATACTATGACCAGGGGCTAAAGCCCCAGGCCAAAAACGGTGAGCATGTAATTTTTCGTTTTGATTTTTTGGCAGTTCTAAGAATGAACTTAAATTTGAAACAGGTATATGTTATTTAATATTAATATTTGATATTAACGAACCATAACCAATGATGCTATAATGGTCGCCTATGGAAAATGAATTCCTTCCCTTTGACCAGTAGAGGGTACGCCTTATGAACGGATTACCATGGTGCTATCCCTGGTCGGATCATACCAAACACTTTATAAATGGTAGTAATGGCTTCGATAGAAGGTACGCCTTATGAACGGATTACCATGGTGCTATCCCTGGTCGGATCATACCAAACACTTTATAAATGGTAGTAATGGATTTGATAGAGGGTATGCCTTATGCATGAACGGATTACAATGGTGCTATCCCTGGTCGGATCATACCAAACACTTTATAAATGGTAGTAATGGAATTGATAGAGGGTATGCCTTATGCACGTATTACAATGGTGCTATCCCCGGTTAGATCATACCAAACACTTTATAAATGGTAGTAATGGCTTCGAAAGAGGGTATGCCTTATGAACGGACTACCATGGTGCTATCCCTGGTCGGATCATACCAAACACTTTATAAATGGTAGTAATGGCTTCGAAAGAGGGTATGCCTTATGAACGGACTACCATGGTGCTATCCCTGGTCAGATCATACCAAACACTTTATAAATGGTAGTAATGGCTTCGATAGATGATACGGTACTCCTTATGAACGGATTACAATGGTGCTATCCCCGATCGGATCATATCAAACACTTTAAACATGGTAGTAATGGCTTCGATAGAGGGTATGCCTTATGAACGGATTACAATGGTGCTATCCCCGGTCGGATCATACCAAACACTTTATATATGGTAGTAATGGCTTCGATAGAGGGTACGCCTTATGAACGGATTACAATGGTGCTATCCCCGGTCGGATCATACCAAACACTTTATACATGGTAGTAATGGCTTCGATAGAGGGTATGCCTTATCAACGGATTACAATGGTGCTATCCCTGGTCGGATCATACCAAACACTTTATAAATGGTAGTAATGGATTTGATAGAGGGTATGCCTTATGCACGTATTACAATGGTGCTATCCCCGGTTAGATCATACCAAACACTTCATAAATGGTAGTAATGGCTTCGAATGAGGGTATGCCTTATGAACGGACTACCATGGTGCTATCCCCGGTCAGATCATACCAAACACTTTATAAACGGTAGTAATGGCTTCGATAGATGGTACGGTACTCCTTATGAACGGATTACAATGGTGCTATCCCCGATCGGATCATATCAAACACGTTATACATGGTAGTAATGGCTTCGATAGAGGGTATGCCTTATGAACGGATTACAATGGTGCTATCCCCGGTCGGATCATACCAAACACTTTATACATGGTAGTAATGGCTTCGATAGAGGGTATGCCTTATGAACGGATTACAATGGTGCTATCCCCGGTTGGATAATACCAAACACTATATAAATGGTAGTAATGGCTGCCTTCCTTAAAACTGAGCGTTGTGTGGATTGCATCATCGGTTTCAGGATGTCTAAGAACGGCAGTAAATACCCAGGAAAAGCCTTGATTAAAAGTGAAATACTATTGGAAACGGCGTAAAACTCTTCAAACAAACTGTTGATCTTTTGTATTAGAGTAATAATTATGTATCCTTCCGTCCCACGAGAAAACCAACATTGTGGACTCTGCGTAAAGTATCGACCCGGATAAGCCCAAGCATGCCGCGGACAAACACTATTCGCCTCCTGTGGATCTTCTGTTTCAGGAATCATTACTCTATACCTCTATCACTCTGAGACGGAATGGGTCGGCCCGGATTAGCCTGCGCGGACTGCACAGGCTGATCTGGGTCGATACATTACGCAGTGTCCGTAATGTTGGTTTGCTCGTGGAACGGCTCATATCCTTCGTATGCTTCATTAAAGGTGTATTTTGATGTAAACAGACTCAGGTATATATGTATTTGAGAATTTACATTGCATCTTCGGAATGTATCAACGTATTTGCTTAATAAATAAGAGGTACTACGATATCTGTTTTGCTATATCGTCTGTCTCTTTTAAGATGCTGATGCCCAGAATGTTAGAAGGATCACATACATTGCATGCCAAAATGCCGGTACAAGCATGTACAAGCTCGATGGACAAAAACAAAGGTGTTCCGTATGTGACTACTTGTCAAAACAGGCAACACAAGCATGGGTACTTCTATTTGAATTCAAGATTCTTATCCCTAAAAAATAAGCTGTTTACTGAAGCATCTGTCCGTAGCCAATGAGCGTATTACATGACCTAACCTTTTAAGAGTTTGGATTTAACGACGCTACTTTTAGAAAACAAACGTTTTCTTTCGGTTAACTTATCGAGAGACAAACATGTTGCAACACAGTTTCACTGAATGCAAGGTAGAAGAGTTGTCCTTCCTTTGCGCTCATGGCTGCGGAAATAGCATATTTGTAACGACGGATGCGCTGGTATCAGGAAAGATTTACCTAAGCAGTCCTGAATGGTCTTGATCTAACTGAGATATATATTAAAAAGTGGCGTTAGATACCTAACAAATAAACAACAATCTCTTTAGAAAAAGGTTTCCCAAGATACGTTCAGATTCTAAAAACATGGTGTTAGTTCAAATTAAGTTACCCCAGGGGCATTCAGATATGCTTAGGATATATAACACGTGCAATGAGCGAACAAACAGTTGGCCTTGATTAGGAGTTTACGCCATGTTAACTCTATTTCAATTATAGTACGGCGATAGTTACTTATCCACGACAATTGAAAATACCTGATCAGGCAGCAATATGGCGACCAACCAAAGAGTGACCCGGTAATGTACATGTAGGTCTATATAATTTCAAAAACGTAAAAGCGTAAAAGCAACCTACTTTTCGACTTCATATGATGATGATGTTATCATCTTTTTCTTTGAACACATTCGTGAAAAATACTTTTGTATAATTATGAAAGTCTCCTAAAAACATTCAGGGAAAAAGTAAAATTGCCTCGTGCAATTACTCCACAACAAAGCAAATCGATGGTGTGGTGGTAGAGCGTCCGCCTCGCGTGTGGGATGTCGCGGGTTCGGTCCAACTTATAACATGGAAGAGGCTTTCCCTCCTTGGCACTCAGGGCTTTCAGGGGCGTAGCTTTGCAATAATCAATGTGTAGGCCATCTCGTGAGAAAATCAACATTGTGGACTCAGCGTACAATATCGACCCGGATCAGCCTACGCATGCCACACAGGCTTACCCGGATAGACACTTTTCGCCTCCTGTGGATTTTCTGTTTCAGGAATAACTACTCTATACATCTATCCCCCTAAGACGGAAGGTGTCGGCCGGATCAGTCTGCGCGGGCTGATCTGGTCGATACATTACGCAGATGTCTATCGACGCAGCTGCATTATGGGGCATTTTGAGAAAAAATGTGTAGGCACGTGCCTACAGTGCCTAAATGGAGCTACACCCTGGAGCCTATGGGGTCAGCATTACGACTGACTGACTGGTGTCAAGATAAATTGATCAGTAGTTCATGTGAAATAACTGAAAATGTGTTAACAGCGGGTAAATATCATCCAACAAATAAACAACATTCGCCACATAAGTATATCCACAATGTTTCCAAAAGAACTGCTGTATAATACCATTCTCTAACACTATCGACTCATTCCATGTATGGTGAGTGCAAGGAACGACAACTCTGCGAAGGAGATTGGTATAATACTTGTAATCAACGTTGTTCGTGGGAGAAAAAATGGATTCAACGAGATGTAGTCATCTCTTTGACAAACAAAACAAGTAAGCTGTGTATGGATTGTATTTGATCTTTAATATTGCCGCTCTTTCCGAAGAAAAAAGCATTAATGAACACAAGTTTTATAATAATATCAACAACATTTTCGAACAATAAGAACGGAATAGATAATACAACTATAGGTACATCTTTTGACTCGGTCATGTCAAAAAGTCATTTGTACACTTACCTAAAGAAACACAACCTGACGTATGACATGCCAGAGTCTCATTAGTTCGTCATGGCTCTCTCTCTCGTTTAGAAGTACAATCAACCATGCCTTAAGCGTTCATATGAGGTAAAATACAAATTCCACCTTTCAGTAGAGTAAATTTTATATTAACTTGCAAGAAATATAGATTCAGGATTTTTGCATAATTGCTTGTCTTTCTGACAGTGGGAACAATAGAATCATAAGAATATTTCTAGACTTTTTGAACAAAAAGGTTTGTTCAATAATTTGATTAGATTCCTTGAAATTGAGGGAACAGAATAACCATTTTAGGAGATAAATGTAAAATATATGAAGAACCTGGTATAGTGAGCACTAAATACAGTTGACCCTTATAGAAGTTTGAATGTTTATGTATCACTATAATTCAACGCTCAGAGTTCAATTCGACATTAATAGCCTCATAACGCAGATGTGCCGTTAGGAAATGCAATATTATTTTACGTTTAGATAATGGAAAAGTAAACATGAACACGTGGCCGCTTAATAAAAATCACTGCTAACACAAGGATGACTGTACTTCCGTTCTGTTATGAGAGAATTACATGATGTAACATTCAACTTCATTATTGCCTGCACACTGAAATGTATTTAGTTTGTAGCTCAGTCAAACCGCACTGTGATGATGAATTCAGTTTTACCTGACTGACATGTTTATTGATCTATTAATTAACTAATCGATATATTTGTCAATATTAACAAATCTGATAAATCACAAAAAATGATTGATGTAGATCGAAGTTGTTCACGTTCATGTATATATGTATTTTATGTATGTATTTAACCGAACTGTAATAATCTCATTTCATATCGATACGTGTAGCACTAATGTGTCGCTTACTCCTATTTAACAATGAAAAGAAAATATAAACATCTATGTTATCGTAGCCGCCATGAACAATTTTATTACATCTGACAAAAAAATCTGTCTCTCACTCCCTTTCTCTCTCTCACTCTTTCTCTCTCTCTCTCTCTCTCTCTCTACTAGTTTTCGTTTTAATTATCAAATAGGTTCTATTTCATCATAAAACAAGAGTGTCAGGAGGACATGTAACGCTCACCTGGACTGGTTTGTATGTTTTGTTGTATTGGGGTTTCACGTCATTTTCAACATAATTTCAGTTATATCACGGTGACAGTTTACTTGTTAATGATTCCTGGACAGACAAACCAGTACTAGATGTAGATTAGGAAATGTACCTTGCATAAGGACACTCCACCAAGTTCTATTCGGACTCCGACAGTTTTGATAGGAGCATTCTTATGAAATTGGCCCGTTTAGTTTTGGAGAAGGTATTTTTAAAGACAATTTTTTACGACGAACACATGGTGACCACAAAAGCTCATCGCCAGCACTTTGCGCTCAGGTGAGCTTAAAAAACCTCTCACAGTTTTTGGTTCTAATTTGGACTCATTTGGCGTACTAGTAATGTAGATAATGGTTACATGTCATTGACAACACAAAAGATGCCCATTCTACTCGTACCCTAATACATACACAGTCTCTTCTGAGGTTTTACTAGTTACAGAGAAGTTTATCAGATATATCGAATGACTGCACTAATAATTGCAAAGTAAGCACATTTGATACTAGATACGTAGGGAGGATTTCCTTTGATTGTACATTCACATAATAAGACAATTTACAATTAATAGTGTCCTGAATATTTGACTTGACAGGGCATGATTTGGTATTGATATCTAACTATCCGGTTGAAAGGGGCTGAAATCCAGATTATAGATAGTATAGTCAAAGTTATGAAAACTGTTCAGAAGTTGTCTTGAAATATTAGAAGCATACATCTGAGATAAAATTAGAGTAAACATTTCAGTTATCAGTACAATAAACATCTAAATTTTGATCGATTATGCTTCATTTTTACTTGGTAAACATACCCAGTAAGCCAAATTTTGTACATTTTCAATGACTTTAATTGACTGTTTTTCAACAGTTACTTCCAAAATAGTTTTGAACTATAATTTATAACTTACTTTGTTGTCATTATTAGCAATATTTGAAGAAGTTTAAACATTAAAACATGTTGATCTCCATCTGGAGTTCAGCACCTTTAAGAGACGAAGGCAGTTATATTTTATAATCGCGCGTAAAAATTCATACATGTTGAGCGAAAATCAAACCATACATGGTAACCAGCGAATTAAAAAAAAAAAACTTATCAAAAGACCGACATTCAGAGATCCATATTATGTCCCACCCAGCCATGTCAAATAATCATAACAAAACGCAATAAACAAACACGTATTTTAACTATTTTCCTGAAACGACTTTTGACATCGCTCATGAAACGCAATTTCTATTATCTCCTGAAGGTATGATATTTTACTCACTCAAGAAAATGCCGATTTGTTTAGACATTTGACTTTGTCCTGAAATGTTTTCAATGCAGCAGACGACTCTGAAATAGCATGCGAGGATGAAGATCAAGCAGACAGAATCAAACACTACTCAAAATATTAAGAGTAGCACAGCATATTTTTTCCAAAAGTAAATATACAGCACTCGCTCCATTAAATATTTCTTCACAGTGTGTGTCGAGATATCTAGCATGCTTAGTTATGTTATATCATACTCTCATTTCGAAGATGATATTAACTATTATTGATATCGTTAACTCTTTCAGCGCCGAATTGTTTAAAGTAGATTCTTCCATGTTCAAAATCGGGCGTCTTCATTTCTCATGTAATAAAAGCTTTGGACTATTTTGATAACGAAAAGGCAAACAATGCTGATTTCAGATGAGACAGCTCGTTACGAGCTGACTCACCTGAATCAGTATTGTTTGCAAAAACATCGATATTGCCTTTGGCGCTGGAAGAGTTAACCAAATACAATTATCTCGATATGATGCATTTCTTTAGCATCTATAGTATGAAGTTATAGGATCCCCCTATTTTAAGAATAATTCAAGCTTTGACAAAAATGTTAACACACAGACTTCTTATGAAAACATAAAAATCGCGCACATGATATATATTATATGACACGATACTGCTGCAGCTGGGTGTTGTTGCATCTCCAAATGCATTAAGATGAATAACTAGTAGAGAGTTTCGACAAATTACAATTAAAGTCATATCTCTTTTAATAATTAATAATTTGAACAAAATCTTTACTGTAAAGATATCAAAAACTATTTCCTGAAATGTATTGCATTATTCTTATATATTACAAAAGACGAACATTTTATTTTGTTCAAATATTTAAATAAATTATTTAAAGAGATATGGACCTTTTCCTTGACACTTTTCGAACACCCCTCGTATGGTAGCTGAATACGCAGGGCCAGAGTGGCCTGTTTGTCATATAATGCCGCTATAGCTTAGCGGACAGTGAAGATACATCTTGAACTTCGTAATGGCTATGATACGTATACGCAGGTTCGTGTGAGTCTTCACTGTTCGCATATACTTCAAGGCCCCTAAGCGTTTCGTTGCAAATGTGAACAGAAAAGCATGTTCCTAGCCTCACAAGAGTGATCATCATATGCCTCATAATTTCCTGAATAAGATCTACTGGTATTACACCTGCTCATTCTTTTGTTATGCTTAAAAGGAGATACAACACAAAAGTTCCCATTTAAGCATGCCGCAACTCATGTGTATTTAATTTTAACACTATACACCGCCTAATTAATCCGTCTTTTTTCCAACACATGAACAAAATAATCAAAAGCCCAAGTACTACACGTAAACCTATATCCAGGTCACTGAATCACACTAGGGTTTCCTGGCTGAAGTCATTTTGATTGTCGCCGGAAATAGTGTCCCAGTGGCGCCACCTGTCCTTCTGCCACTCATTTTCACCTTCCGCTGACCTATTGAAATTAAGAGGTCTCTGAATTGATGACGTCACTCGCGGTGAGGGAGAACCTGATTGTGGAAGATTATAACTCGACCGCCCGAAACTGTCCGATCTGGCCGGACTGTTTCTCGACGAACCCGGACGGCTCGAGCCCGAACTCGAGTATTGCCTCAAATAGTCAGGCGACGGAATGGAAAGAGTTTTCGGAGTAGAGTACATTTCGGAGTGGGGCCTCTCGACGTGAATCGAGTGAGGTCGTGACGTCAGATCCGGATCTAACGGATCCTGGGAAAACCTTGTTCGCTGACTCCGAGACATTCTCGGCGTATATCGCGTTTCCGGCGTTGATGGAATATCCTCAATCACCAGATGGAAGCTCGGGCGTTGGTCCATTCTGGTGATGTCACTTCCTCTAATATGTGAGTTCGTTTTTCTAGGATCCTCTTGCGAAGCACTGTAGAAAAATCGTCTTTTTGAACACGGGGTAAGAACTTCGGCACTTTTTGTGACCCGTAAGGGTTGATGCACTGTCAAAGTGTTTGTAGATTTAAATGGTGAACTGATATCACTGATCGGCGAGTGGGGCAGCGATGCGTCACTCTCGTCACATACACTGCTCGAGGTGTCGCCGTCCGCCTCAGTCCTGAAATGGGAAATAAATGTGTGACGCAATTTGAAAATCGGAGGGGGTTGTTATTCTAACAATTTTTACTTGGACACTAAATAAACAGAATTTTATTCTTGCATGTCTACCAAATAAAGTGTCCGGAGTTGGAAAGCAGAACGAAAAGAAAGACAAGGGCTACAATTGGTAGTGGTCATTTACGGTAAGTTTATAAGAGACTGTAATTCAAAAGCTATGTGATTCAACTGCCCAATATTTCAAGTTGAACAAGAATACTAGCATGTTAGCAACCGCACACCACCGTAAAAATGTCAATGTCAATTTGGTATAACTGTAAAAAAAGCTATCAGTAAGGCATACATGCATCAACATACATACTATATTGATAGTTGATGTTTATATAGAAAGTTCCATCCAACTTGCTTTAAATGACGACAGAAATTAAGTTAATAAGTTACATATAAAAGTGTTTCATATAAACAAATGGACGCACAGAAGCAATGGTAAAACCGATACAAATTTGCGTGTGCATTTGGAGTTTCAATCAAAGGCAAAACACCAACAGAAACATATATATATACATGCACCGTAAGACCCTATCATTGACCGTCGCGATAGTGTAGTGGCAGAGCGTCCGCCTCGGATGTGAGGTCGCTCGTCCAATCCCCGACCGGGTCATATCAAATACTTTACATATAGTAGTAATGGCTTCCGTCTTTGCGTTCAGGGTTGCGCGGGGTTAGCATTACGACTGAATAGCTGGTGTCCGGATAAATAGAACAGTAGAACTTGTAATTTACCAGGAAACGCCGCGATATAACTGAAAATACGGTGAAAGCCACGTAAAATAATAAATAAACAGAGCTTCCTTGGTCGACTTACCCAGTCTCATTTGCTAGCCTTTTCATAATCTGCTCCGTTGAGTCCGGGTCGGAGTCCAATAACACATGTAACGTCTCGTCATGCATGGAGGCTGGAATCTGTGGGGAAGAACATAACAACCATTAGGCGAAATCGTATTTAACCCTTTCCCATCTGCAGAAGTATTTTTGACGCCTCAACAACATACAGTAGTGTGTGAATGTTTTGTGAAATACCGATGCGAGAAAGTCAGGAAACATACGTTAGGTCGAATTGACGCCGTAAAATAACGGAACTACCGCTGAAAACGGTGTCTGACTCCAACATATTTATCAATCAACCAATCAGCGTAGTACGCAGGCTTACGACACTACCTGTCATCGCAAAACGTAGTTATTGATATAATCAACTCTATTGCCTTCACATGTCATGTTGCTTTAATCGATGTTTATATGGCTATTTTTAATTGTATGTGATATAATCTGACGATTTACAGATAATAAGTGAATTTAGATTGTATCAAACGTTTGTGCAGGCTAATCTTGTACTTCAATGGTCGCAAACAATCTTAAGCCGCGTTGTGTATCATACGAGTTGAAAACATCATCAAAGGGAGGTTACCTAATATCAAAGGTCAAAATTGTTTTGTTACGATTATCTCCCTTCCAAAGCAAACAACTCGTAAAAGTTGACCAATTATTAGCCTTTCAGTCACCATTGAAACTCGACAAAGTAAACCAGATCTTGAACTTTGTGTTAAGATCTTTGTTATAGTTAAACCATTATTCTCAAAAAAGGTTTGATTTGTTCTCTTGAAAAACACATCAGATGTGATGAATTGAGCACAGTTTTAAATATGAAATCACATGTTTTCCATAGTTGCATGAATCTTTGCATAAGGTCAGGATCAGTGTTGTTTTGTCAAGTGATACGTATAAAAACTACATATGACTACAAAAGAGGAGTATATAAGTATTTTCCCAAAATATATCCTTTATTACTCAAAGAAACCCTATGTTGTA
The DNA here is from genome assembly GCA_031761405.1 of Serripes groenlandicus. Taxonomy (NCBI): domain Eukaryota; kingdom Metazoa; phylum Mollusca; class Bivalvia; order Cardiida; family Cardiidae; genus Serripes; species Serripes groenlandicus. The sequence goes on along the minus strand of JASEVX010000006.1, from coordinate 37,064,754 downwards.
GGTACTCGAAAGAATCGTCTAAAAACGTTACGACAGCATCGGGCTATAAGGTCAAATAAGAAGTATAGAACATGCAAAACGCCCCTTATGCAGACCTTTATTCATAAGTATACACATAACTCACCTGAAACAAGTTCTGGTGATGGTCGATTAGAAATTTGACCACCTCGATGACCTCTTTTCGCTCCTCAGCTCGCTCCATGCTTTCTACGGCAAATTCCTTCTCAGTGGCTTTAGCCTTGTGTAGGATGTTGGGACCGAACAGCGTCGCGAGATTTGTCGAGTCCATCTTGTTACCGGGCAACTGTGAAATAAACAATGGAAATGTGAAATAGACAATGTAAATGTGAAATAGACAATGGAAATGTGAAATAAACATGGAAATGTGAATAAACACGGATATATTAAATAAGCATGAAAATGTGAAATAAACATGTAAATGAAAACTAAACATTGAAATGTGAATAAACACGGAAAAGTTAAATAAACATACATTCAATCAATATTATTTATTTCAATTATGTGGGTATAAGCATTCTGTTATTGGTTCTAGCGAGTATGACTACAATATAAGTGGTGCACTGTACAGGCTCTGAGCAGTTTAAGACAAATGGTAGTATGAGATTCCCTTCCAGGCGATATGATAGATAGCACTGGTATATAGCACCTTTATATAACTGCGAAACGGTTGAAAACGTCGTAAAATAAAAGCCGTCCCGCGAGAAACCCAACAGTGTCGACCTAAGCAGGTCGTGGATCAGACTAATATCAAAGCAATTAACGATACAACACTGTAATGTTCTGTCCGAACGGTCAGTCGGTATAAATTACAGACCCCGGATGAGTAATTACAGCCATTATATATAACGCAAACATCTATTTATATTCGTGTCACACAGAAATGACCCCCAGTAAACCTGTGCCAATCAATACACAAACACAATCTCCACCAGCGACATCTTTCACACTTTTTCTTTAAAACTTTTCCACATACATTAAATCTGCAGCAGATGACTCTGAAAACATCTAGGCAAAATCATGGAAACTCTCTAAAAGTGAAAATATGATATTTGAAAAGAGTTGTTTTCTCATTTTGCCACAATATGTTCGAATCTCGTATGCTGCAGATGCGTCAAAATGCGTCTGTAGGTGAAAAAGGACTAACTCATACAGTTGCCTCCAGATGCGATGATTACTAAATAGACGTGTTCAGTATGGCTACGTACATAGCACTAAGACAGACATTTAGTTTGTATACCATATAGGCAATGTGTAAAGGCGAAAGTGAGTGTGCCCGTGTGTGCATTAAACCTTCACAATCCAGTCTAAACACAAGGTCCGTTTTCCATGGACGCGGTTAAGCAATTAACTGCCTTGAACTTTATTGAAATTCAGGTACATTTCATTGTTATCATGGGAACGAAATTAAAATGAAATAGTCTATTTTTGTAGATGATTTTCCGTTTCTTTTAAAGCGTTTGGTATAAAATTAGGAGGTATAAAACGTTCGACACTGCCTATTACGGTCCCTCCTACAGTATTATGGGAAGAGCTGAATGGTGAACCTTTATCAATGATTGCGGGACCCTAAATCAATCATGACCCAACGGTATTAAAATAATGCCGATATAGTCTTAGGGTCAACGATGGCCTGTGGGTGCAATTTCAGTTTTATTTGTTTTATGAGAGTTTAACGCCGTTTTCAACATTGTTTCAGTTATATTAAGGCGACAGTTCACTTATTCATGATCCCTGGATAAACAAATCAGTACTAGGCTAGGAAAATTGCCTTGCCTAAGTGCACTCCGCCATGACGGTAGCTCCGCGACTAGGGATCGAACCCGGGACCCCCAGTTTCAAATCCCGGACGCTTACCATGAACTATCAGCACAGCAGCTCTACCTTAATTATTTGCTGTTAGTATTTTTTATTAAGTAACCTTTTATTGTCTTTAATTTCATGCTTTAAACTTTTTCGCTGACAAAGGCAGTTAAAGGCTTATGCAAACAATGTAGCTTCAAGTCAGACAGCTCCTAACGAGCTTTCTCTCCTGAACTCTGCATTGTGTGCCACTTAGACATTAAATTTGACCAAATTGCTTATTGGACGAAAAAATGGAGTAGTCCAATTTACAACATGGAATAGTCGACTTTGTGAATTTCGGCAGTGAAAGAGTAAAAATAAAATAACCTGCAAGTTTAAATTTCTCTAAGTTTAAGGGACTTACAAAAAAAGAATATGTTTACAAATTTAATGATATTCACGTGGATTAAAGGGAATTATTCTAAGTCAGTTTAGCATATGCATTGTTTAGACCAAAACCTGTCGAGGAAATAACAAGTGACAAGTGACCGTATATTAGTACGTGTACATCTTACGAAGTACGTATAAAGTCTCCTTTGACCTTTGTTAAAGCCCCAAATGGAGTTTGTGAACCATAAAATGATGAAATGAAAATGGACTGACATTTTGAACGACTGTCATTTCTCATTCGGTGTCAATGTTTATTTTTACACTGGTATGCTACAGAAATATGATAAATTCGCCTTACTACATTTCATAGCGATGTTATTTAGTGCGTCGACCATGAACCTTGGTTTAATTATTTCGAACACTTTTGTGAAAGAAACAGTTTATGTTAAAGGAACAGGCTCACAATTCATGGTATTTCAATTTTTAAAACATGCTTAAGATATTTAAAATAGTGATTATATTGTCGAACTATGTAGATTTGAATTAAAAATCCATGCATTTCCTAACTTTGTAAAGGTATGACTTAATCATGTGATTTATGTTCACTGGTAGACTAATGCATAATGGATAATTTGTGCGCATTTTAAGCTCTTAAAAACTTCAACATTCACACTAAGTACTACTAAAGGAGAATACATTTGAACGGTTTTGTTAAGTTTTGACTTTAAGTAAGGTATGCAATGGTATCCGTTGTTTAACTCGTTCTCACTTGTAAACGCATGTTGACGCATCTTCATGAGCCAATTCTTGGTTTGCCACAAGGTTTCCAAGAGTCGTCCGCTACAGAGGCATCTGTACGTTAAAAGGTGTTGTTAACCCTTTCAGCGCCGAATTGTTTAAAGTAGACTCTTCCATGTTCAAACTCGGACGACTCTTTTTTCATGTTATAGGATTTTTGGAATATTTTTATAATTCACAGCCAAACAATGCAGATTTCAGGTGAGACAGCTCGTTACGAGCTGACTCACCTGAATCTGCATTGTTTGCAAAAAGCTCAATATTGCCTTTGGCGCTGAAAGAGTTAATATCTTTATCGTTTGACTGTATTTCTTGGGTATAATATTTGAAAGAAAGATTAAACAATCAGAATAAGTTTTAATTGGGTGTTCGCGTCTGAGTATTAAAACAATTTACACGATTCATGTTAGACAGTCGTATCTCCACATTTTAAGAAGTTATAGTTTTGTAACAGATATCACCGTACATGTAACTGGAGTATCAATAGTGTTAGAGCTGTAACTCTTATCATGCTGAGTTCACGTGATAAGGGTCCTTGTATTGTGGCTGCTTGGTTCATACAAATGAAATCTATTTGATATGAATTTACAAATGCAATCCAAACAATATATATATTAAAATTAGCTTGAATGTATTCTATGTACATATTCGTCTAGGACTATATTTTTCGTAAATATATATTTTTTTCTCTATTTCTTAACAGTGTATAACAGCAAGAATAAGAGTTCGTTGATGGTTTCGGATCGTGGTTTATAATTGTTTCATCTAGATCGATACCGATATATAGTCTTATCGGAAAAAATAATCATATTGTCGATATCAATGATATACCTTATCATATCTATCAAATTAAACCTGGTCATATTAAAACCCGACCTTTGGAATAGACACCGAGTTACTATATGTTTTGAGTCGTACCTACTCAATATGTAATTGTGATTGTATGCGAGAAGCCTGAATGTCATTGGAGGAGTGGATTTGGTCCTAATTCGTTAATTACTTTTTAAAACTCTCAAAGACAAATTTCCTAATTGTTTCTATTATTGGGAAGGGCGTTGCGTTATTTCTTGCGCAAACAATCAATATAAACACTAGTGTTTGTCGGACCACATATGTCGCCTATAAATATGTTACTTTTTAAACGTTTGACGTTAGTAAATGATAACTACTTTTTGGATACTTTTTGGTTTTACTACCACATCCCTTTATATGGAGTCACACTGGGAATGCAACAAGACCCCCCCCCCCCTTTTCACATGATATGGTAAATATTTATAATTCATAAAACATATCTTCATGTATTAAGGTTGATCATATGATTGTTTTAAATCAATCGTAATAAGGTATCTAGTTTCGATAATCAATTCGTTTGATTAAAGTTGGACATTCCTGTAAAACGTAAATGTATAGTTTAACCTTTGTCATTCTATGAACGATTTTAACCCTTTACCTTATAATCTTATTGAATAGATACAGTGGGAAAGCGATTACTCGAACATTGTATATCTCGAACTTATTTCTGTCTTTCGAAAACAGAGAAGTAGCAGTTCTGATTGCACAGACACTGTTTTCCCTGACATGACTTCATCATTCTATCACTGGCTTACTATTCATAGTAAAATTAAATGTTAATGAATTTGGAAGATATAACTGAGTTTACCATACACATATCGAAGGATCATTCGGAAGTGAGTAAACGTTCCCATACGTCTTTGATTTTAGTGACTCCCTGATTTGAAGAAAAACAGGGAGATTCACGTAATATCTGGAACACTAGAAGGGTAATTTTAATTGATAGCTGATACAATTGTCGTAAATGAAATATTGTTCGTTTTGTGTAATTTCCTGTTATTTCCCAATTTATAGAGATTTTTTCTCATTTCTTGCATTTTTTTTTTTTTTTTCAATGTCTAGTGCTGCAGTGCTGCAGACTTATGGGTAAATGACTTGTCTCTGTCTGTCTTAAATGTGGATTCAAAGATATTGCGAGAAGGCAGTAGCAGGTCCATTAGATGGGTTATGTTTTTTGCTGAAAAAGGAGTTAAAGAACTCACCGTCAGACCGTTTTCATCGATTGCATCTGTGGAATGTTCCTTAAGATTGAACAGAAACTTTAAAAGTGACCACAGCGTGTCTCGATTCGGAACCGGAAGTAACGTGATCAACATCCGGGTCACTGACATCTGCTTCTCGACATCTTGAAGACCTAGACAGTCGAAATAAACAGATACCGTGTTAGAACGCTTTAAATAGTTGGTTATATAAACAATACTATGTTAATTTCACCAATGACGCAGGTAAAAGTGAATTATTAAATGCATTTCAGTGGATAGTGGAGAAATGTAAGCCGGTTGTATCATAATAAAATTACCATTTTTGACAGTGAATGCTGATAAATTAAGCTGTTTATTATGTCTTTATCCATTTTCTAGGTTTCGTTTAATGTAAAAACATGTTATCATCACATCGCTCATTAAGGACGATGTAAGTTCGAGATAGCTTTCTATTCAAGAACAGAGAACAATTTTATTTTTGGCATAGTCGCTAACAAACACATAACTTTGGAGCTCTCCCAGCAAAAGGATATTTCGAACTCATACCGAAATAAACACATAATCATCGTCGTCAATGAATCATTGTTCATACGTTGTTTTAGGGACAATATCAGATTAGTAAAAACACCCTGGTCTTTCTTGATACCCAAGCAGTGCCCGCACTGAGTGTGTTGGGCAATCTTTTTACAGACGATCGAGCACGCAAGGGATGCGGACCCGGACATTATTAAGAGAATAATCTTATAAATTAATCATATAAAATTAGTGTGTTTTCATTTACTTTGTTTTCAACATGTTTCGAGTTATATTCTGACGACAAGTTCCCAACGCAACGGATGACTTATAGACGTTTTGACTTTAAAACCCATTTGTAAGTGTGCGAGAACCAATCACCTAGGTTGATCTCATATTTGAACCGTAGGGTCTTTATACAATATCGCATGAATGAATCAATCAAACAAAAAGACTAAATAGTAACATAAGGGCGTGAATCAATAGCTTTTACAATGAGCCACAGTGGCTACCTCACATCTTAAGTCATAAATAATGAATATTCGTAGCTCGAAGACAATCAACCCACACACGGTATGGCCTTATTAAAAACAATAGCACGAATCACTTCACACCAAAACAATCCTACGGAGGTTTTGAAACAATGAAAACTAAGATCAAAATGCATAACTGTGTATCCGATTATAGGTCATAAATATCCTCCGGGTGGTTCAACGACTGTTGTACGACTAGATGGAAACAGAGAAGATATAACACAGAGAAACATACTGATCTTGATCGTCTTTGGTTTGTCATAAAGTATCAAACCTCGGATTCGTGTGGCGTATTGTTTAGTCTTACACTTGTTAAACTTAACGCCTTCGAAAAAGTGTATGACTGGGACATAAATGGACAATAAAGATGAAATTGCATAACTGTACGGCCGATTGTTTTGTTATAACTGTCATCTGGGCGTTTTTAGAAAGCTTTTCCTATCATATGGGAAAGCAGGATATTTCTAGCGCAGAGACACAGACCGATCTTGATCTGCTTTGGTCAGTCATATAGTATTAAAGGTCGATTTTCGTGTGTCGTATTGTTTAGTTTAACACTTGATAAACTTCACGCCTTCAAAATTTGTATTACTGCGACATGAATGGAAACTATGTCAATAAATACCAACAGACTCCATAACAAATGAACCGACCAGCTATTAAACAATGGCGTTAAAGTTTATGAACAAATGTGACGTCAAATGTATCGCCGGTAATCGAAGTTTAAACTAATTAAAACAATATAACACTACTCAATATTTCAACCCTTTTCTGGATACAGTTAACCTTTTAAATTCCTGTTCCAAACGACTTTTGTAATCTCTTCCTCGCAATGTTTTAGCCACAATCCTTATCCAATGTGTACACTATTCATATTATGTTAGTGATAATACGCCATTTAAAGCTATAAGTCTACCGGTACCATGCACATAGAGGATCTTTATAGAAGTTGTTTGGATTGGAAAGGTCGGAAATTACGCTTATTGTTTAATAAATCAACAGAATATAGTGCGTAATTCATACATTGATTTATAATGACGGTGTTTAAATTAGCTGAATCGATGTGCTTCGCCAATATAGCCAAATAAGGACTCAGCAAAACTAATAAATATAGATCACTCGCTTAAGATCAAAAATCAAAAATCAAATTTCAAATAGTCTGTCGATAAGTTTGTATATCAATATTAACATACCTCTTGTGGCAACCAATGGCGAATACAAATCCCGAGTCAAAAGGGGCTCCGGCAGATCCCTAAAGTACTCCTTCAGGACGGCCCCGACCTCGTGAGGGTTGTGAGATTCGTTCAACTTGATATCTTTGCCCGTGTCAAACTCGTCTCGGAGTTGCTTCGTCTTCTTTTTCGAAGCCCCAACACGAAAGATTCCCAATACCCGTAATCCTGTAAAACCATTAGTATTCATCTTATTAATTAAAGTAAAAACAATAACTTTATTTTATTTTTCAAAAATCCTTAAACATACTTATACAACCAATCTGCCACCGACCGAGAAAAAAAAAGACACACCACGGCAAAATGTGGAAAATGTTTATAAAAGAAAGAATAATTGTAGAAAGCAATTGAAACATTGTGACGAATGGAGAAATACCATTAGTTTGCAAGTGAACTTGGTGTTGGTTGATTGATTTTGACTGATGTACATAGTAGAACGTTTTACTTCATAGGACCATAAACATTGTTTCTCATTTTGCTTAGGTAGAACAACTTGTCTCAGTATCACTCAAACCTTCAAAGGAGGTTAGAGTACAAAGAAAACCTAGTGCCTTGCTCCTGCAATGAGTACTTCACGGACGTAGAATCATCACTTGCTTCTACAACTGATGTCCTGTGCGCATAATATTGCATTATCATTGAAGTTAGGACAAACATTCCACTTTTATATCTACTCACTTCAAATGAAAAAACAGATACAAACAAAAAACAACTTACCGTAAGTTTCGATGTGTTTGAAGCAGACTTTAACAATTTGTGGCACTTGTGGCGCCCCCGTGGCATAAAGGGGCACATAATCATGGCTGGATGACGATAACGTCAAGGCATCGATTAGACTAGAACTCGTGTTTCTACTGCTCTCTGACTCAGAGAGAGAATCACTACTGGCGTTGCGCTGAAATCATAAAGTTTATTCAGTTATTAATTGGTATCTAAGTACCGAATTACTCTTCGAGTTGAAACATTCTTGCGCGCATCAACACACGTGCATATGCATGGTTTTGATTTCCAAGGTTAGGTTGCACAAAGTTTAAAATTGTTGCGTATGTTTCTATGTTCGTTGGTTGAATTGCTATTATTTAGCGTAGTTGATGTAGATAAACGTGTTTACCATTTAAATGTTCATCGATTTGTAAGTCCTATCTTCTAACTGGAAATATCTTCTACGAGACAATACGCTTGTTTTCTTTTATACGTTAATGGAAACCTCGATTTAAATCTTTCTTTTTTTGTAATAACATATCTGAATATGTTTAGATGTAAATGCGAAAAGAGAGAAATTTGGAGTTAATCACAATACTCCATTCTTAATCTCAAAGTTCGATAGTATTTTAATATGCCAGGGGTAAGTATATACCTCTACTTTCAACTACTTATCAAATATATGGTTCATGATTACTAAAAAGAAGCCTTGCGATCAGCGATATTTATCCTTGACCAGTGAACCAAAATAATAAAGTCGGATCGCAGCCAGTTGCTTTGGATAATGAGTTCTAAGTGCTGAGTACCGAAAGCTAAGAAGACACACGTGCACGTGAATTGGCCGTCGTTATGTGACGTGAAAACACCACTATCAACCAGGTTTTGTTTGTTTGCTTGATTGGGATTTTACGCCGTTGTCAACATAATTCAGTTGTATCACGGCCACAGTTCACTAATTCATGATCCATGGGTAAACAAGCCAGCACTTTGCTAACAAATGGGCACTCCGCGACTGCATATCGAACCAGGAACGCCCGGCTCCAGATTCCCGACGCTCACCACTCGGCCACGGCGGATTCCTGATATAATCAGAACCAGTAACGCATTAACTACTTACTTTTTGACTTTCTGTAAATGAGTTTTCATTCTGTGATAAATTATCCGTGGACCCGTGAGATGAACTACTCGATTTTCGCGGGCCCTGTCGATGAATGATGACGTCAGATTCCTTCCGCTCCTTCAATGGACCGGAATTCCTCTTCCGCTGGAGTTCGATGTCATTAGAAACGCACTTTGATAAAGGTATTCCGAATACTAGGCCTGCTGCGTGGTGTTCTACGGAATAAAGTAATACGAAGCATCAGAAATGAAAATCAGAATTCATTAAACCTCGAGTCTGCTATATTCATGCAAATGGTGCCAAAGTCTTAGATTTTGGCATCATTTTGACATCTAAACATGACAGCCCTTGGTACATCGTTCAGTGCCTTTTAAATGGGGGTATTGATTTATATCCTGATATGTTCATCGTTTCAAACAGTGAGATCATTAACCCTTCCCCTCATATATACGCTTTCTGACACCTCTGCAGCAGACGGCTTTTTGAAAACATAGTGACAAAAGAAGAAATTGCTCAAAACGAGCAATTTCTCCTTTTGCCACAATGTTTTCCACTTTTAGTCATAGGTTATCCATTTAATTATAGAGATTTTCTATTATTTGACAAAATATGTTTAAAGTCGTCTGCTGCAGAATTGTCGTATGAGGGAAAGGGTTAATTCAAGATGATTACATACTGTATTTAGTTTGCCTTTATCCGTATCTACATGTCATTAATACGCAAAACATGGAATTAACAGAACACAACATATGTTTGCTTAGGTGGATGATCAGTACACATTTCAATTCGTGGACACCCTTTACCCAAATTATGATCACTCATGGTATATGGATTAACTCAAAGAACAACCACATTTGGTGTTCACTCCGAAAAACTTTATCGCAAGAAACAACCGGTTATTATGTTCAATGTTAGTCTATGATAACAAACATTGCTGATGAGGTATATATAAACCCTCAAGACTACTCCACCTGTCCACGACATCTGCGAACATTTCAAGAAGACAACTTCTGAAGACAGTGTTGCAAAATGTGAATAAGCTTATAATGAGCTATTCGCTTTTGCCTCAATGTTTTCAACTTCGTTGATTAATTGTGCCTTTAATTGTAGAGATTCAGGTACATGTTTCAAAGTTGTCAGCTGCAGATTTGGTATGAGAAAAACAGCTAATTATATATTTTTTCTTTCGAAATGTCATTTACCTTTTTCTTTATCATTAAAGATAAACCCACTGAGATTAGCTGATTTGCTTCTTTTTATAGACAATAAATGCTTCTTCCGTCGAGACGTTACTTTTTCAACTGAAAATATATAAAGTTGACACAAATATAAACACAATTTCTTTTACAGTTTCAAGCTGATTCGCAACTAACCAATACCGCTGATTAGCAACTAACTATTCCAGTTGATTAGCAACTAACCATTCCAGCTCATTTGCAACTAACTATTCCAGCTGATTTGTAACGGATGGAGACAGCAGACTGGATATTCGTTCGACAAGAACACATACTAAAGAGATAATTTTGAAAACGGACCGTATGAGTTAATGTTTTTGATAATGTTATCATTTTCGAACTTTATTTATATGTAATCACTAATGCAGATATAATTCAAAATATGTGCAATTTAAGACTTATGTATTCAATTTTTTTTTTTTTTTTTTAAATTTGTCAAAAATATTTATTTGTTTAAACCAAAATTAAGTAGAAACTGTGTTATTGTAAAACTATATTTATGAAATTTTAAATGTCTGTTCATTCTCCTCTATTCAACAGTTAAGAAAGAAGTGTCTTTATCTATTGTTTATCACATAATGTTGAATATTAATACATATATTAAATATTATGTAAATATGTTTTGTATGTAACAAGATACATTTATATGTATACGTTAATAAATTTCTGTTCTGTTCTGCATTGTAATCAGTATTTCGGAAGGTGCGCCATACAGCCGCATGAAAACAAAAACAAATATAAAGGTATTCATGAAGTAGGATTATACTAATCCGTTATATCGTGTGAAAATAAGGGAATTTAAATTGCCACGAGCGGCAGCAGATCAATGGGTAAATGTCCTCCAGAAGGATTAAACGTTTACCGAGGTCCTAGCGATTTTTGACACCTCTACCAGAGGTGAAATTAGAAAAGTTTAGCGATTTAGGTTCTTAATGTATCTTCATTTGAGCCGTCCCGCGAGAATACCAACATTATGGCATGATCCAGATCAGCCTGTACAGTCCGCGCAGACTGATCCCGCCCGACACATTCCGTCTCAGGGGAATAGATGTATAGAGTAATGATTCCTGAAACAGAAAATCCACTGGAGGCGAAAAGTGTCTATCCGAGTAAGCCTGCGCGGCATGCTAAGGCTGATCTGGATCGAAACTTTTCGCAGAGTTCACATTGTTGGTTTTCTCGCGGAACGACTCATTCAATAAAGTCCCTGGCGAGCCGGATCATAAGCACAATCTCACCAGAGCCTTAAGAGTCCGTCAACATGTAAGTTAGTCATAAATGCATCGATCGACACAAATAAAGTAAAATTGTAGCCCAGTCGGTTCTACTCAAACTTTGACCATCATCGATAGAATAAAATGCCGAGCCAGGATTCGAACTCACGGCCCCTTCATCGGCAACTCTCGCCTTTAGCGAGTTAGTAGTAAACGCGACTCAATTAACACATACACAAAACAAACGAAAGAAAATCTCTTTTGAGAAGTGTGTTTGGTTCTTATGTTTTGGGATTGGCTTTTGGCAAAAACACGTCTGTCTTGATTTGGTGCGATCATACATGAAATGCGGATAGGTGAACTGTAATAATAACGCAATAGACAAACACTGTTGGAATGAATCGGATTAAACCGTAATATAAATAATGTTCAAACAAGATAATAATGTATGCAATGTTACCAGCTATATATATATATATATGATCCGTTATACGTGATCACCAACATTATGGCCTCTGCGTAATGTATCGACCCGGATCAGCCTGCGCAGTCCGCACAGGCTAACCCGGGCCGACACATTCCGTCCCTGTGATATAGAGGTATAGAGTAATGATTCCGGAAACAGAAAATCCACAGTAGGCGAAAAGTGTCCAACCGGTTAAGCCTGCGCGGCATGCTTAGGCTGGTCCGGGTCGATACTTTACGCAGAGTCCACAATGTTGGTTTTCTCGTAATTCGGCTCATATGTATAATAAATGACTTGATAATGATTAACGATTATTCCAGAAACTCAGGCCCACCCAAAAACATCACACTCTAAAAACCAAGTAAAAGTATACATTTATACATAATATAATATACATGTAATTCCGTTGCAATTTCATTAATCGACTAGTTCATGTTGTATAATGTCGTGTTCAATACCTTTTCGAAGACAACATACTTATGTATAAATGCGCACAAAATAGATTAAACCATTGCAATTTTAATAAGTTGACCGATAGATTAATTGACCGGTTTGTACTGTGGCGATGTCAACAGTCTTTCAGTCAAACCACAGCGATCGGTTGACCAACAAATGCCTTTCTTGGCTTTCAAGCATTCCATAAAACATTCTTCCCATGCATTCGACTTCTTTCCCACACAATAAAAGGTTTAAACCAACATTCCTTTCGAATATAAAAACAAGTTTAAAGAGGGTTACATGTAACAGGATTGTTCACGCGAAAATAATTGACTTACGGTATTATAAAAGTCGGATCGCGTATAAGAAAGGGTCATACATAACAAATATACGGTGGTCTCGCGATAACTCGAATAATGTTTATCTCGAACCATTTCCTGGAACAGAACTGTCTTTTGAAAACAACGCATCGTTTTACTCGATCTATTTCATTGAACAGATTTGTTTTTTGAAAACAACGCATCGTTTATTTCGATCCATTTTCTGGAACAGATTTGTTTTTTGAAAACAACGCATCGTTTATTTCGATCCATTTTCTGGAACAGATTTGTTTTTTGAAAACAACGCATCGTTTATTTCGATCCATTTTCTAAAACAGACCTGTCTTTGATTGTCATAATAAACATTGACGTATGTAAGAATTAGGAAGCTGGCAATACATGAATGAATTGAGAGTAGAACCAGCGATCACTTGAGCACGTTAATAATTTATGGGTCTCGTTCTAGTTTCACGATATATTCGTTTATCCCAAAGAAGCCTATTACTTACGCTTTTCGCAGGCAACTTGAAAGTGTATCTTAGTGGTTTGATTTTATAGAAAGTGTTATTTTTTCTGATAATTCTTCTCAAAAATATGGAGTAGTATTTGTTTTTTTCCACGCATTAATACATGAGTTGGGAACTCTATCAATCAAGACTAGACTTAACGAATGTGCAGGCTGAGCTAGGTCTTGAGTTATAACAACTGCAGTTAAACTGATGTTTAACATAGGACGCTATGTTGTTCAGACACTCATGAAGTGGGCGAAGGGATACTTGGAAAAGGTCGCTTTGACAGAATGTGGTATGCGGTGTTGGATCAAATGATCACGTGATTAAGGGCCTGATCCTAATCCCCTACTTAATCTTCAATAATGCGACCCAAGTCACTTTAAATAGTGTGGCAATACCATTCACATGTACGTATTCAATTGAGGCAAGAGACTTACGACGTTTGGTGCGACCAAGTCACTTTAAATAGTGTGGCAATACCATTGACATGTACGTATTCAATTGAGGCAAGAGACTTATGACGTTTGATGCAACCCAAGTCACTTTAAATAGTGTGGCAATACCATTGACATGTACGTTTTCAATTGAGGCAAGAGACTTACGACGTGTAATGCTACCAAGTCACTTTAAATAGTGTGGCAATACCATTGACATGTACGTTTTCAATTGAGGCAAGAGACATACGACTTTTGATGCAACACAAGTCACTTTAAATAGTGTGGCAATACCATTGACATGTACGTTTTCAATTGAGGCAAGAGACTTACGACGTTGGATGCGACAGAAAGTTATCAATGGTCGCGTTCAACTGTCTTATAGATATATCACGACGTTTCCTGGGTAAGTTACCATTACAACTAGTCCGTTTATCCTGACACTTGTCAGTCCGTCGTAATGCTGTCCCCACAGTCCGGAGCGCCAAGGGGGGGGGGGGGGTCCATTACGACCATTTTAAAAGTATTTGGTATGACCCGGCTGGGGATCGAACTCGCGACCTCCCGCACCCGAGGCGGACGCTCTACAACTATACCACCGAGGCGGTTCGATTCGACAAAGAGGAATCCGCCGTGGTCGAGTAGTTAGCGTCAGAGATTTCGAAACTGGGTGACCCAGGTTCGATCCACAGTCGCTGCACTACAGTCATGGTAGAGTGCCCTTGGGCAAGGCACATTTTCTAGCCTAGTACTGGTTTGTTTACCCAGGGATCATGAATAAGTGAACTGTCGCCGTGATATAACTGAAACAAGCAAATTCAGAGAATCATGGTCCCCCGCCAGGGTCAAGGTCACAAGGTCAAAAAAATTGGTATTGATGGAAAGGGGTTGTCACAAGGAATACACATGTGAAATATGAAAGCAGTACCTATTACGGTTCAGAAGTTATGACCAAGGTTAAAGTTTTTGTGACAGCGTGACTGACGGACTGACGGACGGACTGACGGACTGACTGACGAATGAGAAATAATAGTCCCCAGCTTTCGCTAAAAGCGGGGGACAATAATGTTGAAAGCGGCGTAAAACTCCAATAAATAAATGATTCGACAGAAATGTGTTATGGTCGCTTTCAGCAGTATTTTATGTATATCACTGCGCGTCCTGGCTTAATCTTATCGGTACTATTGGTACGTTTATCCTTACACCAGCGTATACGTCATCATTATTTAAAAATAACGCCAAGAAGGGAAGCAATCCAGGGGTCCTGAGTTCGATCGAACCCGAGTTTGGTCTGATTGACAAAAATAATAGCGTCTAGTGTAAGTCCTCTTCCAACAATGGGCTAAACTATTATATAGAGGAAAAGAACCATGCCAGTGCTGTATGGAGAATGGACGCTAGCCAATCAGAAAACACATGCACGTTTTAAAATGGTGAACTGGTCACCGTGATATAACTGAAAAAGTACCGAGCGTCGCGGCGCTATACTCAAATAACCCTTTCACTCATATAGACGCTTTCTGACACAATGCATACAATATGTACGATAATGTATATTTCAATAAGTAAGACATATAACTGAAAGTGAGATTTTAAGAGACACACCCTCGCCGCCCCATCAAATCCCTACTAACTGAGGTAAACACGATTTGACTGAATGTCTGTTTTAATAAAGAAAAAGCGGCACGAAATAGTAGTTTACTTTTTTCCAAGAAGGTTAGAAAAAGTTCATTGATTAAACTTTTTATAAATCGGTCAATGAGAAAATATTTGGTTAACCCTTTCCCTCATATAGACGCTTTCTGACGCCTCCGCAGCAGACTGCTTTTTGAAAACATAACGAGCAATTTCTCCTTTGCCACAATATTTTCCACTTTTATTCATAGGTTATCCATTCAATTATAGAGATTTTCTATTTTTTGACAAAATATGTTCAAATTCGTCTGCTGCAGAATTGCCGTATGATGGAAAGGGTTAAATAACACTCGACGTGTTTCAGTGACATTTGGTCAACGTAGAGAGGAATTGCTCATTCTGAGAAATTTATGCTTTTGCAACAAAGTTAAGTTTTTGATAAGTCTTCTGAAGAAAGATACTCGTACGTCAAAACGCCTCTGCACTGGGTGAAAGGGTTTTTATGTAAATAGAGGTTCATTTGAATATATTTATGTTATTTCTTTGGATGGGAATGTCATTTTATTATATTTATGAATATAAAAATAATGATTTTAAAGTATTTTGTTCACATTTAATCGCAAATGATACCGTTGTTTATGCCCGAAGCTCACAGATGGCATTCGATAAATACTTTAATATTGTCTTAATTGTTTACCTTAGATGATATCTTAATGGTCGCTTGTTGATAAAAATCGATTTCTGTTATGCAGAGGTGAACATACAAACTGGGGCTCAGGGTTGCGGGGTTAGCATGACGACTGACTGACTGACTGGTCAGGATAAATATTCCTGTAGAACTGGTAACTTACCAAGGAAACGCCGTGATACGACTGAACACATTGATGAAAGCGTCGCAAAACACTAAACAGTCTATAAATCAATCACCAAACAGGGAGATAAAAGAGAAATTCATTGTTCATACGAGAAAGTCATCCTTTTCTTATGTTGTTTTAAAGTATGTTTGTTGCGAACTGTTTCAAATTTCACCTGTACAACCAGCAGGGAAAGAGTCAATACAGAGTTTCGCATGGTCAGGACCGAATGAATGATCTCATGAATAGTTAATAAGAGGTTGAAAGATCGAGTGTTTGAGAAAATATGTGAAATTAGGCTCGAGGGACAAATTATACATAACTTGGTATTTATAAACAGTTCACGTGTCAAACAGGCAAACCATTGAGTGTCACGGTTAAAATCGTTTTTAATTATTAATAAGATGATTATTATAATAAGTACGACGACGATGAGTTGGCATGGTCTAAATGTAGCCTAGACTGTAGCATCTTATAGGACAGTAATGTTTAACGTCGGAGAAGATAATGTAGATATAAATATTTGAAATCAAATTTGATGTTGACTATTCGTCTTCTTATCATTATTATTCCATGTTGACTGATTAATTGTTTGGTGTTAACGCCACTTACAACATTTTCCAAGTACTACGGGACCACTTATCCTGACACCACAACATCAGTTGAAATGCTATCCCCATAGTCTTGAGCACAAAGAATGGTAGCCATTACTACCATGTTGAAGTCTTTGGTATACAGGGGCGTAGCTCCCTTTATGCACTGTAGGCACGTGCCTACACATTTTTTCTAAAAATGCCCCAAAATGCAGCTGCGGCGATACACATCTACGTAATGTATCGACCAGATCAGCCTGCGCTGTCCGCGCAGACTGATCCGGCCAACACATTCCGTCTAAGGGGATAGATGTATAGAGTAGTGATTCCTGAAACAGAAAATCCACAGGAGGCGAAAAGTGTCTATCCGGGTAGGCTTGCATGCCGCATGCTTAGGCTGCCAAGCTACGTCCCTGGTATAGCCTAACCGGGGATCGAACTTGCGCCGAGGCGGACGCTCTACTACTACACCACCGAGGTTCATTACTTTATAATCAAAAATGTCATTGGAAATATTTGTTATTGTATTTATTAAAAGGTGAAATGCTCGACGTTTCATGGGTATATTACCTGTACGACCGGTAATTTTATTC
Source organism: Serripes groenlandicus (assembly GCA_031761405.1). NCBI lineage: Eukaryota > Metazoa > Mollusca > Bivalvia > Cardiida > Cardiidae > Serripes > Serripes groenlandicus. The sequence continues at coordinate 37,047,315 of JASEVX010000006.1, read as the reverse complement.
TGACACCAGTGTATCCCCTCGTTATGCTACATTCCCACAAACACGAACACTAAGGAGGATCCAGTAAGAGAATATCATTAATGGTTACAGACGAATATAGCGCCAGAACTTCGTACAGTTTTGTTTCAACTTGTATTTAATAAAGACATGGCAGAATCAATTGTATTTGTATAAACGTTGATTAAAACACTTTTATAAGCTCAGGTTTCTCAATTGATTATTAAACAAATATTTACATAATGTAACTTATTAAACAATGAAAATTCGATAGATTTCCCCACACTTAAGAATTAAATAGTTTTACGTTATGGAAAAAAATATTTCTCCTAGCCGTATGCAATTTTATTTATTTTGATTTGAAACACAACCCAAATAACCATATTTCGGACATACATATATAGCCCACCACTCTTTCATAATGTAGTCGAGAAACAGATATTTGAGCCGAGTACTAGGCTCAGTCAGTAACACTTTCATTCGCTGAGCCCCAGTAGTTCAGTCGGGAGCGACGCGATTCTGAGCTTGAACCCCAGCGCAGCCTCAACATTGTTTCCGACGTTTTTATACAAGTCAATGCGATACGCATCATTCGTCTTACAGCAATTGTCAAAATCTCTATGTGGAAAAGCAGTCAGTAACATTAAAAGATTTCTGAATGGATTATTGCTGTGAGAAAGCCAGGGAGCACAATACCGTTTTCACTGACTTCTACGCGGCGTAACAAATTAAACAAAAAAACAGTACAATTAGGCCGTTATCGACTCATTCAAGAAACTAAATATGCACAATGTAATCCATCATTATAACACCACTTCAACGTAAACTATATCCATTTGCACGAAGAATAGGTAGAAATAACGTTATAAGGCCGTTGAAGCACGATTTACTAGATTCTCGTGTTAAAAAAAAATCCGTTAGAAGTCTACAAAGGGAACTTACTCTTCCAATCCAAAAAATCCGTTAGTGTATACAAAGGGAGGTAAAAGGGTGACTGAAATTAAACAGTAACCCAAGGTTATAAAATCCGGTTAATTACATTTTTGCCTAGTTTAACCAGGGACACTATATTGTAATATAGTGTCCCTGGTTTAATTAACTATTCTAATCTCAAAAATTAAAATTAAAATAAAAAAATCAATATTGATCAATATCTGTCTATTCAGATATCTACATAATTATTATCTTGTTTGTAAACAACATTACAAAGAGGGTTGTTCTATATTCTGTCATGTATATATGTCATTTTGTTTCGCCGTTTGTAATGCTAAATTGTATTTACCTCATGTTTTTGTCCATGTACAAACTGGGAGTATTAAAGAAATTGAAAAAAAAAAAAAATTGAAGTTTCATATGTATTGGAAATCAGCAAAAGTGTTGCCTTTGGCCAATAGTGTAAAGGCAACACAGGGTCTATTTTCGCATGTCGTACTGGTTGGTATTTTTCTATTGGTATTGTTCTAGGTGGGTTCCTTTGAATTGCTGCATCTTATCGAAACTATCATGAAGCTGTCTTTTTTCTTCGTCTCTCTCTCTCTCTCTGTAAATCCTATTATTGGATACAGTTGGAAACATTGTAGCAAAAGGAGAAATTGCTCATTATGAGCAATTTCTCATTTTGGAACAATGTTTTAAAAGGTCCAGTGATGCAGAGACGTCATAAAGTGAATGTATGTAGGAAAGGGTTAAAGCCTGCTAACGATAACTTTGGATTGTCCCATTCTTGCAATATGGGGTCGCGTTGCCTCTGTGTCCCGTGAAGACTCAAGTGCAATACACACGCATTACATAGAAACACCAAACATTGCTTAACTGATCAATTAACCATTTTCCTTCAATGTTTCAAACTTGGTTAGAGAGGTTTTTATTAGTCTACATTATGAATGAATTTTCGGAAAGGACCACACAGTACGTTCAAACAGCGTCTTGCCATCGATCAAGTACACTGAATACAATGAATAAATCAACCGCTTCGCATTCCTGGTACCTCCAACGTTACCTTACGACAGCCATTGTTTTTTACTAGTAATTAGCGCATTACTTACCGGTAATGAAACGGTATTTATACGAATGATCACATTATGTGATCAATATTTAAAGCACGAACAGGGAAATGTGCGCAACGCGAATACGCACGCGCGAATACGCGCGCACCAATGGAAACGCCGTGGTATGACTGTGGATTAATGATTGAAATTGGCGTTAAATAACATCATCCACAATTTTTCAATTTTCATTGTCATTTCCTGATGATCTGTTTTGTTAACGTGTGTTTACTCTATTTTCTCCATTACCCTTTGTGCCTAACATTATACAATTCATAAATTTACTCTATAGCTGCAGTGTTACTTTGTTATTCCAACGGTCAAAAATGTCTAAGAGAAATATGCATTGTATTAGATATGAACACTAATTTAAGTGCCCCCACAGTATATATGTTCAGAGCTCTAGATAAAGAGCGTTATGCTTGTTCTAAAATCCTTATTTTATCCACTAACCCTATGTTGTGGGTTCTCAAAAGAATCGTCTCAATGAGACCATTCTTTTGAGTACCCACAACATAGGGTTTCGTTGGATTATAAGAGAGATATTGTTGGAAAGAGAGCTGTAAACCCCTCCTTATCTGGACCTCTAGTTACTTTATAGCGTTTACTAGTTTACTACTCTATAGCAATATTACGGTGGCTGTTTAGAGTTAATTCTAAGTGAAGGGTTTAATGACTGTATGAATGATAGATCTATGATCATCCCTCATGTCCGATGGGCAGAGATGAAAAACGATCATTTACAAGTATTGCGGGCATTTTTCAAAACCCTTTACCAAGTGTGCGATTTTGACTTGGTATAGTTTAACAATATTCATTTAACATTAAACGCGAAACAAGTTCCAACAATTTTTATGTATATTTACTAATCACATTTAATTATAATTATAGAAATATTGTTATTCTTGTTAATATACGTCACTGCGGTGCTATTACTTTGGGTGATTCTCACGACACCGTCTCTCACACACATGGACTACAGTCAATACCATTAATGTAGCTTTTAATTTGTATTTTGTAAAAATCACTGAGCTTGTCATAATGAGTCCATGCAGTCCATTATTAGTACTTAGTTTTCAAATTACGGTCAAAGTATTCAACAATATCAGAATAAAAGAAAAACACGTCGTCCTTTAATTACATTTTGAAATCCAAGCACACGCATGTTTATGATCGTAGGGTGTTGATGAATCCCAAATGATTACTTTCCGCTTAGAATGTCTTTGTTCTTATTCCAAACAGTCGTAATTTCATGATCAAACACATTGGACTATCGATAACTCGAACATGTGGTAACTCAACTAAAATGGACTGTAGATAACTCGAACATCAATTGGGATTTATTATATTAAAACATTTGGTTAGAGTTCAAGCGAGTACACTGTGTTTGAGTTACATGGTTATCACATGTTCGAGTTATCGATAGTCCACTGTATTTGAGTTACCACATGTTCAAACTTGTAGACACATTTTGATGAATATTACATTTGAAACAAGGTTGCAAATGATTAAATGGCTCATAATGAGCCATTTTCCCTTTTGCCACAAACATTTCAATTATATTAAATAATAAAACTTTAATTTGTTCTTAATTTTCATATGTATGCCTAAGTGTATTCCAAGTATTCTGCTGCATATTTAAGCCGTCCCGTAACAAAATAAAACATTGTGGACTCAGCGTAAAGTATCGACCGCGCAGGCTACCCCGGATAGACACTTTTCGCCTCCTGTAGATTTTCTGTTTCAGGAATCATTAGTATTCCACTCTATCCCCCTGATACGGAATGTGTATACCCGGATCAGTCTGCGCGGACTGCGCAGGCTGATCTGGACCGATATATTACGCAGAGGCCATAATATTGGATTTCTCGCGGGACGGCTCAATTGTTGTTTGTTGCTTGTGGGTCAGAGCCTGATCCACGAGCGCGGCGGACCGGGCAAAACAAACGGACTTAAACATTATCGTAGAAGTGGCTTCCCTCCGTGGAGCTCAGTGTGAACGAGGATTTAACCCTTTCCCTCTTGCATAAATCCTACAGTAGACTACCTAAAACACATCGGCGCAAACATATAGAAAACTTCTAAAAAAAACGAGTGTTATTACCGAAAAAAATTGAAAAAACTGTGGAAAAAGGAGAAAGTACTCATGATGAGCTATTTCGTCTTTTACCACACTGTTTTCAAAAGTCGTTTGCTAAAGAGGAGTCAGAAAGCGTCTACATGTGGGAAAAGGGTTTATATGACTGAAGCGCTGGTGTAAGAATCACTATTAGAACTGAACTGATGTCATTTATACTAGAAACGTCGTGATATAAATAAAATACAGTTCAAAGCGACGTAAAACGTCTTTCAAATTAGCAAAACAAACCAAACCCAATTTCAGATAAATGAAATACCGACCGACCTAATATCGTTAACACCCTGTAATAACAATCTTCCCAAATGGGGTGAAGGTCGGTATGTATGTATCTTGCCCGGAGGCGGGGTGAACTCATGCGTGCATCATTTCAAATATATTCCCGGTTCAGATAGTTCGCATATGATGTTTTCGATTAGATGGATTCAGATAAATGAGCAAACCTTTTTTTTCTAGACTGGGCACAGTGCAACTTTATATGTTATTTTGTAAACACTTTTATGTTAATTTTGAGTCCACCTTTATTAATAAAAATTATACTCGGCCGAGATGCATTTAAAATTCCTCCCACGATTTATGACTATCGACGGGTTGATTCATTACTGACGTTACTACAACATGTTACACGATGTAGCTACATCCCTTTTGAATGAAATACCACGGTAATATATGTATGAGTCGTTTACAAGGTAAATTAAACTTGGTGTATTCATGAAACATTTGTCTGTTTTATCCGTACTATCGTATTCAAATGAACAAAGTTTGTCGTTGATTAATTGATTAATTGGTTGAATAGGGTTTAACGTCGTTTTTAACAATTGTTCAGTCATATGACGGAGGCCACTTCACTTACTCCTGGCTATCTCACATCAGTACTCCACACAACAGTAATTACAAACAACTGGCTACTTTTCCACATAGACTGTTATCCTATAGGTGGAAGACGAATGAAGCGTGTCAATGACTTTTGTCAATTGTCGGAAAGAATGTTGGCCAAGCAGGGGTTCGAACTCACAACCCCTGTATTGACAGCCCGTGTTTCTACCGACTGAGCTCCCCGGGGCTCTCGGCAAATGTTCGTCGGAATGAATTAATTATTGTATGGTGTTTTATGGCGCATTGAACATTTAGGTCATTCAGCGCGTATATAGAATAAGAAATGAGAATAATGTGAAATGATTTGACGTAACTAAAACCTATGTAACGGGAATGAAATGTGGGATGTAATATAATTAAGAGTGAATATATGTGTATTAGATGAAATTGAATGTAGAGAGATAAAACGTTTCACAGATTATTGTAAAGTGCAATCTCCTTTAAGAACGAAATCACAGCATGCATTGGGACAGTGTCAAATAGTGTTAAGACTACAGACGCTGTAGTATTTAGAACGAATTGGTGCAAAGTCAGTGCATTCCATTAGCATGTGCTGAGTTGTATAGCTTGTATAGCAAGGTTAACAATTCAGGTGCCTCGTCCTTTCAAATGTTATTCGGAAGTATCATGGAATATTCTGTGATTAATCAACAGAAAGTGCAGAATCAATTGCAGGTTGATCTGGACGTACACTGAACGTAAATGTTCGAGGGTCTGTTTTCCCGTGGCGTTACCTCTGTATACATGTATGAGTCAGCCTATTCGACCCTTACTACGGTCAATACCCACGGAATGTATGTGCGGAAGTGGTCATTTATCATCGTTTAGGCGAGGGCAAGATAAATGACCGATATACGAATCGGCTTACATATATGCATATACATGTATAATATATACGTAAACGTTTGAATAAAGTTGCTATTTTTTTTTTTTTTTCAGATTAAGAGTTATAGAAAAAAAAGATGAAAATCGATATTTCCAAATAACGTTTTAGTAAAAGCTTATTTAAGGGGATTTCTATCACGGGAAGACACACTGTAAGGATTAGTTATATACAACTATAAATGTAATTGTAACTGATCTAAAAGATCTGACCTAACCAAGGCTCGAACAATGGACCTTTAGATCCGACTGCGTAAGTTCTACCACGTTGGTCGTCAAAAGGTATGCTAGTAGCAGCGCAGTGTAAGTGTCCCTTAATACATATGCATGGCCAGAAATACATCAAACATAGCAGTTAAATATGTATTGACATTTATTTACATTGCGGCATATTACTGGAGGCGATTTTTACGGCACTATTAAAAAGATGTGACTAACAGACCAACAGAAAAGTCTTGGTTTGGCTTTTAAATGAAGACACAGACGTCTTAGTATGACTTTTAAGCATTATTACAATAGTTTTCATTAAATCACAATGTATACATATGCATTAATCAAATAGTTCACGTACTTATAAACGTGTAATCCGTACGAATTGCAGTGATGCCTGTGTATTACACTAATTTTAGACGTGTCTAGCTTTGGAAACGTCCGAGGAACACAAATCGTTACATGTCGAACAGTGAAAATGCAACTTTGATACAGAGTAGAAATATTGTTGCAAACATTCTAAGCGAGAACTTCATTTTCCAAAAATATTTTAAATTGGTTGTTGTTCTTCGGAAAAACCAATCGAGTTTGTATAAAGGACAATTAAAGTTGGTACGTTTTATTGTGACTCGTTTTGTTTGTTTTATATATGCGGTCATTTTGACCCCGATTTGTCATTTTAAAGAGATAAATATGACGGAATGACAGCCTTCCCGCAGCGGCGTTACCTTGATGTGTATGTATAGAGTATCTGGGGGGATAACAGAAACCCCGCCTACGCGATTAGACATATTAACTCGTTTGAGTAGGTACTGCACTGTCTAATTGATTGATTGTGTTGCGTGGTGTTTTACGACGCTTTCAACAACTGTTCAGTTATATCACGGCGTTTCCTGGGTAAGTTACCAGTACTACTGGTCAATTTATTCTTACACCAGCCAGTTAGTCGTAAAGCTAGCCCAGCAACAACCCTGATCAACAATGAGGGTTGCCATTTATACCAGTTTTAAAGTAGTATGTGGACCCGGCCGAGGATAGAACCCGCGATTTCCAGCAACCCATGCGGACGCTCTACCACTACATCTGGGAGGCGGTCTACTTAACTGTCTTATGGTGGCTAATGAAAGTTTGACGAAAACACGTCGGAATATTGAAAACCTAAAAAGTTGCAAACGCTTTAATCTTTATTTTTATTATTATCATCAGCATCCCTATATTTATTAATTTTATTGTAATTATTATTGTTATCATTATTTTCATCACCATTATTATTATTATTATTATCATCACCATTATTATTATTATTATTATTATTATTTTTATTATTATTATTATTATTCTATCATCATCATTATCATCATCCCCCATTATTATTATGATCTTCATCGTAATCATAATTCTTATAATTGACTCAGAATGACAATAGTTTATGGTTGGCCGAGAGAGATGTTAATCAATCAATAACTGATTGCATGCAGACTGAAATGTGTGTATCGATAAAGAACGAAGGTAATTCCCAATGACGTCTGAGACGTAAGCCGGTTGTTGTATGAACCCGTCGCAAAACAACAAATCATTCGATCCAATTGAATGTGATAATATTTCCTATTTCATTTGTAGACATCTTTCGTGTATAGATATATATATATATTTATATTTGTATTTTCCCACAGTTGTCCGATATTGATGGTTAATTTCACAAAATCGCCTTGAACAATTTCTCCCTTTTCTTAACCGATTTCTACCAGGAACCAATCTATATTTTTGTCTAGGTTTTGCCTATCTCCCCCACCGATTCTCTCTTATGCTATATGAGGTAAAGTGTTCAGGAACGGAATTGACTGATCGATAAATTGGGGATTACTACAGTGTTTCTGTCATGTCACTCCGGACATATATATGTCATCGTTTTCTCGCACCAGTCACCGTACTTATGGAACTCTGAGAGAACGTTCAACGAGTCAGTGAACGAGAAAAGGCACCTGATGGCTTCTGTAAACAGGAATTTATCAGGTTCTACACTGTTCACATATTACTAACAAAAGCTTGCTAGATGCTTCCGTCAACATGTATATATTTTTAAACTGAGCAGTTGAGCAACTTGATCGAAAACTACACTGTTCAGAAATGAGCCGTTCCACGAGAAAACTATCATTATGGCATCTGCGTAATGTATCGATCCAGATCAGCCTGCGCAGTCCGCGCAGGCTAATCCGGGCCGACACATTCCGTCCCAGGGAAATAGAGGTATAGAGTAATGATTCCTGAAGCGGAAAAGTGTCTGTCCGGGTTAGACTGCGCGGCATGCTTAGGCTGATCCGGGTTGATCCTTTACGCAGTCCACAATGTTGGTTTTCTCGTTGGACGGCTCAAATGCTAACTTTCACATTTTCTCATGGACGGCCTCAAATGATCTCTGTGCTCCAAACAAAACCTCCGATCAGTAAATTGTGAGTGATGGGGAAATGTTTCTGATCAATCTGATACTCGAGCACAGATTCTCTGCATAGAGTATTAATTTGTTCTAAATAGTTGGCATCTGTTGATGTACTCCACACAGCAAATCGATACATTTCTTAATCGTTTTCCGGATTTGACAAATTTACAGTCGTTTGCTTTTAGAAAAGTATTCGAAAAAAGTAAGAGACAAATATGAACTGTCTGTCAGCAAACATTTCATACAGAATTGAAAACGTTGTGAGGAAAAAAATGAAACTGTTGGCTTTGAGCAAATTCTCTTTTCGCCCTCAATTGGGCAACATGTTAACAAAAGAAGATTTGTCTTTCCTGTCAACGATGTCAAATATATTTTGCAAAGGCGCCAAAATGTTGTCTGCATCAGGGAATGGGTTACATTGAAGAAGTAACAGCGATACCATTCAATATCTTATACTTAAAATATCGATATGTATTGATTTCGGATAGTGAACAACAAAAGGATCTCGAGACAATCCTCTTATACTTTCTTTAACCGTTTACCTCATATTTGAGCCGTCCCGTGAGAAAACCAACAATGTAGTCTCTGCGTAAAGTATCGACCCGGATCAGCCTAAGCATGCCGCGCAGGCTAATCAGGACAGGCAATTTTCGCCTCCTGTAGATTTTCTGTTTCAGGAATCATTACGTTATGCCTCTATCCCCCTGAGACGGAATGTGTCGGCCGGATCAGTCTGGGCTGACTGCGAAGGCTGATCTGGGTCGATACATTACGCAGAGGTCATAATGTTGGTTTTCTCGCATGACGACTCATATTATAAATGTCGTTCGCTTTGCAAGTGATCAGTTCGGTAACTACGGAAAATCAAAAGGCTACTTTTCCCAGTCAATTACTATCTCATCACAAAAGACAAGAGTATCATTATGTATGATTTTTTTCTTCTGTATGTGTGGTTTATTGTAATTTGTGTATATATTGTCAAAATTACAAGAAACTGTACAGTTTACGTCAATAAAAGTATTGTGTATTGTCTTTGAAAAGAAACGAATAAAAGATAGTGTGATATCTCGAAAGGTGCGAGTACCATGTTGATGCATTATTGAAAACATTGTGTGAGAAAAATGAAACTGCTGACTTTGAGCGAATTCTCTGTAATCCTTGTTTTGGCCAACATGTTAGCAAACGATGATTGTCGTTTAAACGTGAAATGTCGTCTTCTTTAGTGTAAGCATTTATTCAAGAGCTGCGATGGTTAAGGCGGTAACGAGACGGGCTGTCAAGCATAGTGCGCTGAATATCGATTGATCGCTTTTACATACATTATTTAAGGCGGTAAACAAAAACAAAAACAAGAACAAACAACAATGTAACAAGTGTCTTCATCGAACGGGACTATTTTAACGTTAATACATGTATCTCTACAATATTTAAACTGTACAGTCAGGTAAGTAATTTGGTCAAACACTTAGAATTTAAAGAAATGACTCACCCTTGGGAATGACTACTGAACAGCCAAGGTCCAGGGCTTGAATCTTGGACAGAACTATTTTCTGCAGCGTAAGTCTCTCAACTTCAGATAATTGCAGGATACTGATTGGCCGAAGCTGCATCTTCCGGCCGCTTACATTGCACCACGTGGAGTCGCCCTGGAATGAGAATAAATAAAATATTGAATGTAATATAACAATCCAAAATGTTGATATATATCATAAATAAATAATCTAAGGATAAATACATAAGTACAAGCGTATTTTTTTTTTAATTGGGCATGTGTGTATGTATATTTGATAGGCTAGTCTTTTTCAAAGTGAAAATACAAGGCTAGTTTTTTCAAAGTAAAAATACAATAAAATACTAAATGTTTTCTTTGCAATTATGTACAAACAGTACAACATGTCAAAAACAAAAATGCATACAATATGTACGATATTGTATACTTCAATAAGTAAGACATATAACTGAAAGTGAGATTTTAATAGACACACCCTCGTTGCCCCTTCAAATCCCTACTAACTGAGGTAAACACGATTTGACAGAATGTCTGTTTTAATAAAGAAAAAGCGGCACGAAATAGTAGTTTACTTTTTTCCAAGAAGGTTAGAAAATAGTTCATTGATTAAACTTTTTATAAATCGGTCAATGAGAAAATATTTGGTTAAGAACTCATAACGTTAGGAAATATAAACCGGTCAACAATACATCGATGATGTAACTATGTGCTTATATAGTCCATTCATCTCCAGTCAAATGTCACAAATGCTTTCTTTGTTCTAAAGATCAACATTATAAATTGTTCACAGATCGTCTGGTCACACGGAAGAAAGTTTTTGAGTAGATGGCCAAGTTCCATCTACATGTTGTCGCAACGACGGTTTCGACCCTTTTTATCTCTTTCTGATGCCAATGACTTTTTATGCCTCAGAAACAGTCGACTCTGGAAATCCAGATCATTTTTCCAAAAGTATTGTTTTCTTTAAGTATGATTGTCCCTCCATATGCTCAGATGTTTTACATTTTGAAAAATATTACAGTTGAATTTCTCGTCATTGGTTAGGTCATTTAAAGCACTCGTAATCTTACAGCATCGGTTGTTTGTATCAAGTTTGCAATTTCGGACGTGTCGCAGATTGTTGAAGCTTACAATAAGAAAATATACATGTATAATGTAGTGTATGGTTTTTTTAATGAGTGTATTTCAGCGATACTATTGAGAAAACGCACAGTCAAAAGATCGCAATATATGCATACACGAGACTCGTTTATAAAAAAGAATGATAAGAAGCGTGTTTATGGGTTAGTTTCTATGTGCGAACGAGATGTATAGTCTCTGAGAGGAAAACAGATGTTTTCACGAGTGACTATGGTACGAGTAAGTCAGCTCTTTTAGGGATCACGAGTGAAATCATTCAACAACAACAATCCATTCATTTCATGATTCACTTGCAGATGACAGGCAACAACTGGATGAGTGGTATTTATCACTTGATTAAACTTGCTGTTTGAAACAGATGGTATGCACTGTTGCTTCTCAATAATACACTGGTAAGCATGTAATGAACAATTGCGAAATTACAATTTAGAAACAGAGAACCTATACTAGTTAGTTGTCGCATGACATTGTCGTTAAGCCCTTTCCTACAAGCAGACGCTTACTGATGCTTCTGCAGCAGACAAAGTTCTAAAACATTGTGGAAAAAAAGAGAAAATGCTCTTTTTTTAGCAATTTCCCTTTTTCTCAGAATGTTTTCAATTTTATTCAATAAGTTTTCCTTTATTCAGAGAGTGATTCCATACTGTTTACAAAATGTCTTTAAAGTCGTTGTCTGCTGCCGACTTGGCGTTGGATCACAGCCTTGTACCGAATGTTCACCATAGTCTACATACACGTCAAGGGTAAATGTATGAAAAGGATCAAAACGGAAAAGGGTTTTAATAATCGTTTTTGCTGACTATAATTATATCCAGATATGAAGATATAGATATTCCTTTAACGGCTTGCAATTTTAATATTAACTTACACTTTGCACCCTTGTGAAATAATCTAAAATGCGAATCTTGTTGATACCTTTAACAAAAAATACACACACCTCGAATTGATCATTTAACTGTCAAACATGTAAATATGCACTGTTTTTCACTCGAAATAAATACAGTTTACTGGATATAATCTTAACCCTTTCCCTCATATAGACGCTTTCTGACGCCTCTGCAGCAGACGGCTTTTTGAAAACAAAGTGACAAAAAAAAAAATTGCTCAAAACGAGCAATGTTTCCTTTTGCCACAATGTTTTCCACTTTAAGTCATAGGTTATCCATTCAATTATAGAGATTTTCCATCATAGACAAAACCTGCTCAAAGTCGTCTGCTGCAGATTGGTTCTATGAGGGAAAGGGTTAAACGCTAAGCATGTTGATACTTTAACGAACAAAAACACACTAACAATGCACACAAATAGAAACATGCAGACGCTTTCTGGGGCTTCACCAGCAGAGGACTCATGCAAACATTGTGAGAAATTGCTCATTATGTGTTTTCAACTCTATAATTATACTTTCATTTGTAGAGAATTGTTACTATATGTGTTCAAAGTCGTCTGCTGCAGACTTGTTGTATGGGGTAACGGGTTAACACAAGATAGTCAGATGGAAGCCATGTAATTAAATAAAATTGGATGTTCAATCGGAGCTAGGTACACGAGAAAAATAAATCACTCTCACTATACGTGAGATATTATCTAACCTTATTAACCCTATAGCAATATCACGTTGGGTCACAGACACGACACAACTCGACTAGGACGAAACTCTACAAGGACGAAATTATACTAGGACGAATCAATTCTTAGAATTGTCGAATGTAAAGATGAAAACACATTCAAAATCACGAAGAGAAAAAAAAATAACAGTTTCTGATTGGCAAACCATTATGGCAGAATGGTATTTACAATACGCATCTGCAGCAGACGGTTTCTAACTCTTTCAGCGCCAAAGGCAATATTGAGGTTTTTGCAAACAATACTGATTCAGGTGAGTCAGCTCGTAACGACCTAAAATCAGCATCGTTTGCCTTTTAGTTATCAAAATAGTGCAAACTTTTATTACATGAGAAATGGAGACGCCCGATTTTTAACACGGAAGTATCTACTTTAAATAATTCGGCGCTGAAAGATTTAAAAACACTGCGGCAAATGCAGAAATTACTTACGATGAGCAGTTTCGCCAAAATTATATTTTCATATTTTATAACAAAAATTGTGGAAATATGGCCATTATTATATTTTCATTATTAAGCTTTCCAAACTCACAGACGAATTTAAACTTCAATGCTCATATATGCAACAATAGCACCAACACGTATGTTTTAAGTCAAAATGCTCTGATTGAGCCCTGTCTGGCGATATAGGGCTCCCTATTGACTCTTCATTACGGTTTATAAATCAGATAAATCGGCATGAAACTAATGGGGCTACAATTATAGCCATTCGTGAAAAGATGTACAGTCAACCCTGTTCTAAAGACCATATTGGAATAGCCATTCATGAAAAGATGTACAGTCAATCCTGTTCTAAAGATCATATTGGAATAGCCATTCATGAAAAGATGTACAGTCAACCCTGTTCTAAAGACCATATTGGAATAGCTATTTGTGAAAAGATGTACAGTCAACCCTGTTCTAAAGACCAAATTGGAATAGCCATTCATGAAAAGATGTACAGTCAACCCTGTTCTAAAGACCATATTGGAATAGCCATTCATAAAAAGATGTACAGTCAACCCTGTTCTAAAGACCATATTGGAATAGCTATTCATGAAAAGATGTACAGTCAACCCTGTTCTAAAGACCGCATTGGAATAGCTATTTGTGAAAAGATGTACTGTCAACCCTGCTCTAAAGACCATATTGGAATAGCTATTTGTGAAAAGATGTACAGTCAACCCTGTTCTAAAGATCATATTGGAATAGCCATTCATGAAAAGATGTACAGTCAACCCTGTTCTAAAGATCATATTGGAATAGCCATTCATGAAAAGATGTACAGTCAATCCTGTTCTAAAGATCATATTGGAATAGCCATTCATGAAAAGATGTACAGTCAACCCTGTTCTAAAGACCATATTGGAATAGCTATTCGTGAAAAGATGTACTGTCAACCCTGTTCTAAAGACCGCATTGGAATAGCTATTTGTGAAAAGATGTACAGTCAACCCTGTTTTAAAGACCACACTAGAATAGCCATTCCCTGACTATAACAACCACATCTTTAGTTTCCCAATTACTTATTGTCCTCAACCTGCAGTTTAAGACCACTTGTGAACAAAGACCATATTGTTGTGTTCCCATGGGTGGTTTATATACACAGGTTCCCGCGTATATAGGGATAAATTGCATGTCCAATGCCCTGGTGAGACTGTGTTTATGCGCAGGTCCGCTTGGTTTTCAATGTACGCAGAAGTGACTAGACTCAAAACTCAGTAGACGAGACTCATATACGTTAAGGTAACACATGAGCTGTCCCGCGAGAAAACAAACATTGTTGACTCAGCGTAAAGTATCGATTCGGATCAGCTTAAGCATGCCGCGCAGGCTCACCCAAATAGACACCTTTTGATTCCTGTGGATTTTCTGTTTCAGGAATCAATACTCTATACCTCTATACCCCATAGACGGAATGTGTCGGTCCGGATCAGTCTGCGCGGACTGCGCAGGCTGATCCGGGTCGATACATTACGCAGAAGCCATAATGTTGGTTTTCTCGCGGGACGACTCACATTACTTCAAGGTCAATGGATGGTCAACTCACTGCAATCCGACCTATAGGAAGCGCAATGTTGCGCAACGTCGCAGATTAAACTGTCGGCAATGGCCGCCGTCAAAGCAAAACGTGTGCAACCTCGATCAGATATTACGCAAAGCTCAACCAATCGTGGATTTACTTCTAAAGGGATGTAAATAATAAACAATAATACGAATTAGGTACGCGTCTATAGCATTAAGTTATTGTAATATGATCGAAAGGCGTTAAATATGTTGTTACAAACTGAAGTCTGTTACAAAAAGCTTTTCAGAAGTGTTATACTATGTAAGAACTGCACTAATGCGATTTAATGAACTTGGTGTACCGCATATTTATGATTTATTTACCTTATATGATAACTTTAGAGTTATTGTCTTGTTCAGAAAGAAAAAAATCTTCATACAGAGATAAAAACATTGTTTGAAAATGGGAAATGCTTCAAAAAGACGTCTGCTGCATATCGGACGATGCTGTAGACAGAGGGTTGTATACATTTAAGTAATCACTTACAGACGCTGTTTGGCAAATTTTCAGCTGATGATTTTTGAACATTTTATTACCAAAACGAGAATCTTTTCGTAATGAGTAATTTATCCTTTTTGTTACAATGTTGGAATCTGTATTAAATTATTTAACTTTTAATTGTGTATATTTCCCATAGCTTTGCCTAAGTGGTGTAAAAGCCGTCTGCTGCAAGTGTGTGTTATATGGTAAAAATGCAGATTTTGGAGTCTTTTCAGCTTTCCGACTATGAAGGCCTGTCATCGAATTTCAAAATCCAACATAAACACGTTTACAAGCAAGTAACACTATTAAATTACATAGTTATTATGCATAATAAATACGCAGACCGACAACACAATACAATTATTAATTCGTCAATATTACCATTTTCCGTTTCTTTCACATTCCGGAAAAAAAGAGAAGAAATTAACAAACAAAGTCCACTTTGAACGTTCAACTACTTCTCCTTAATATTTCCCCAGATTTTACAAACACATAGCGTTAAACCCGCGCGCACAAAATAACAATACGGCTAGATCAACTCCTGGAATTTCTGAAACAGCAACTTGCGCAATGCTAACGGTACGGTACCTATGTCTTTTGATGATGCAAATCATCAGTTCTGCCGTAAGAAAACGTGATCTAAGTCTTTGTAAAGTGTTATTTACGATAGAAAGTTCAAGGTAAGCATACACTATCAGAGCCCATTCATCAACAGTTGACAGTAGCTTCTAACAAGCATATGCTAGTAATATGTGAACAGTGCAGACTTGTCTTTAGACTGTGCTGACGTACAGGCTGATCATGATCTACACTGTGTACAAAACAACAACTTTAACCATTTCCAATGCACAGGATCATTTTAAGTACGTTGCACTATTACTTTGCGCACGCCAACAGTCTGGAAAATCGAGGGGAAATAACAAACTTTTCCGTTCAGATCAATTTCTATTTTCCCGTAAACATGGTTTGATTATTTGTGGAAATGTTTAACATTTGTTAAAAAACAGTTTTAGTGTATAAGATGACCTTACTATAATATAATACATTTTTGCTTCTGATAAATAACTATTTATTCGGGAGCATATAATGTTCGCTTATATTCGTGACTTTCCTACGGAGGCGAATTTAAAGTATTTGACCAAACAAGGAATATTGTTAAAATGCATATATGAAGTCGCATCAAATGTTGGCGTTCAGTGGGGGAAAGCACCACTGAACGACATCCCATGTTTAATAACAGTTTTTATATCAGAAGTTCGGAGTTAACATTTGTAGTGGACAACAGAGGAAATGATGGGCATATACATACTCTACACATTATGCATTAGTAAATAATATGTTAACTCTTTCAGCGTCGAATTGTTTAAAGTAGACTCTTCCATGTTCAAAATCAGGCATCTCCATTTCTGATGTAATAACAATTTGGACTATTTTGATAACTAAAAGGCAAACAATGCTGATTTCAGGTGAGACAGCTCGTTACGAGCTGACTCACCTGAATCAGTATTGTTTGCAAAATCCCAAATATTGCCTTTGGCGCTGAAAAGAGTTAATGCGGAGAAATACACTGACGTCTGATATGAGTTTGCGGGTGAGATGTTACATAAACGTTGTGCTTGCAACATTAAAATCGTTCCATACATACAGTGGACCAACGATAACTTTAACTCGAAAAGGACCCATACATTACTTCCGAGTTATCGACGTGTTCGAGTTATCGACTTGTTCGAGTTAACGACGTGTTCGAGTTATCGACGTGTTCGAGTTATCGACGTGTTCGAGTTATCGACGTGTTCAAGTTATCGACGTGTTCGAGTTATCGACGTGTTCAAGTTAACGACGTGTTCGAGTTATCGACTTGTTCGAGTTAACGACGTGTTCAAGTTAACGACGTGTTCAAGTTATCGACGTGTTCGAGTTATCGACGTGTTCGAGTTATCGACGTGTTCGAGTAATCGATGGATCTATGCTAAATTCACTTATGTATTGTCAGCTTCGTAATTCGTGTATACTTTAAGTGATCAAAGTGAAACGCAAGCCAGTGATACTAGTATCACATAAAGAAAACAGGACAGCAGCATTCCTGATTGCTCGGTATGAGCATTCAAAACTGCTGTTAACGACAGATCCGTTCCAGGAAATGGTTCGAGTTAAACGATATATTTTCGATTGTTTAACATGTTCGAGCTGTCGAGAGTCTATTGTATTTGAAAATAAAAGAAATTGACCTACTTGAAAAACAAAGAGAGAGAAAGAGAGGGAGAGAGAGTGTGTTTTTTATCACAACAAGAAAAACACCCTAGCATAAGACTACACCGGTATCCCCCATGGGACGTCCGTCATGGCTTCCGTATAAGGATGACCAAAGCAAAAACAGGCAACAGTCTGAACTCGCTGCAAAAACTGTTTGCCTCATTTTAAAATAACTCAGCTGATACCGAGCCTGGTTTGCATACAGGTAAAAGTTGGTGTATATCTGTATATATTTCCCTCTGATCTAACAAATGTTAACGTTTTATAACCGGATTCATGCCTTAGAGCGAAGTCTTTTAATTCTTTCTCTTAGAAAGGGGTTGGCCCTGCATACCATTTATTCAAAATTCCAGAACATGTACATGTAGTTAACATAACTTGTACAAATTGAGACTTGTTTTGACAAACGGTTTTGTCGCTATCTAAAACATGCGGGTTGGGATGCCGCAACACTGAATTTTACCCAGACCAATCTGTAAACACTTTCCCTCACATAAACGTATTTTGACGCCTCTGAGACGACATTTGAAAACATTGTGGCAAACGGAGAAATCCTTTTGCCACAATGTATTCAACTCTGTTCAATAACTATACTTTCATTTATAGAGAATATCAATACGTGTGTCTAGATATTTCCAGTAGTCTTCTGCAGATCTGATGTATTTGGGAAAGGACAAAAGAAAATATCCATAGTTTTAACAGTACAACCGATTTGGGACAATTATACAACACAGGACAATCACACACATAAGCCGTTCCACGAGAAAACCAACATTATGGCATCTGCGTAATGTATCGACCAGATCAGCCCGCGCTGTCCGCGCAGACTGATCCGGGCCGACACATTCCGTCTTAGGGGGATAGAAGTATAATGATTCCTGAAACAGAAAATCCACAGGAGGGAAACGTGTCTGTCCTGGTTAGCCTGCGCGGCATGCTTAGACTGATCAGGGTCGATACTTTACGCAGGTTTTCTCGTGGGACGACTCGCATGTGTTCTCCCTATGAAGTGTACGAACCTACCCCATGCTGTGATCTATTATCCATAATTATGTATTATCAAATTCACTCATGAATACGGCTATTGATAATTACGGTCACGTCATGGAAAACCCGACCTTTGTGATTATTTATCGACTGTCAAACATGGCTTCGATGAGACGGATCATCCATTTTCTAAATTGAGTTCGGTTGTGGGAAAAGGTGATACACATGTCAGATCAGATCACACGGTTCATCTGCTATGTTTTTTGTCAGAATTTACAAGACGAGTTGAACGAATCGAACACACTTGTGTAAGTAATACGTGAACAATGTAAATATTGATCGGACAGTGAGGACGAACAAGCTGATCTACATCTGATGTTGAAACAGGCTACGAAAATAAATTTAAACGATCGTAAGAGGATTGTTAAAATTATGTCTTCTAACTCGAATTGTCTTCGAGCTAGTCAGTTCTGAAGGTCGGTATTTGCGTGGCGTGGATTTTTTATATACAAATATTTAGGCATTCTTCTCAGACCCTTAGACCGTACGTACTTTTCTTTTCTCTGTTGTGACAATACCGTCAATTACGTGAAGAGATGTTCTGATAATATCAAGATGTCTTTCGTGAAATTATGAAATTTATGAGGTGCATGTCGTAAGATTTCATTTTCTTTTTCATTAACATTAACGAGCGGTCTCATCTGAATCAGTATTGTTTGCAAAAAACCTCAATATTGCCTTTGGCGCTGAAAGAGTTAAAAGATATATGATCAAACTATATGTAATGTTTTATGTATGTATGTTTTACAACGATCCCCATTAGTCTATCAGAACAGGTGTTCTATTGAATGATGGGGTCGAATTGGCTGTAAAGTATCACACGGCCAGGTGCAGCTTGATGCGCATGTCTCATGATCCTAGCCTGCGCTTTAAAGAATTATACAATAGACGTTTCTTCATGTTATTGTAAGAAGTAGCATGTACTTATTACTTACTAAATTAATTGAATAATACATGAATTGAAATGTCCCTGTCGTTTTATAATTTGGTAATGATTTACAAGCACACGTGGTTAATTAGTCAAAAGTGAACCGCGGCCATTACAAAAAAATGTTAGATAAAAGCGAAACCCCTGTCATGTGATTTTTGTTTATGGGCGACTTTGACATGAAATATAAAAGTACGTCATAAATTTACTAAATAACTAGAATACTTGTATATATATACAGTTTCTACGTTGTGTACGTCTATTCTTGTTGTCAAATGACACGCGCAAAGAATGAAGACTTAATTGGCATGACTTAAGTCACGTCACGCGAAAAGAGGTTTTGAAGAAAAAGTAAATAACGATCAAAAGGTATATATTGGGTATTTATTGATCATTCTTTCAGCGCCAATGACAACACAATGAGGTCTTTGCAAACAATACATATTCAGGGGATTCAGCTCGTAACGAGCCGTCTCAGCAGAAATCAGGATTGTTTGCATTTGAGTTATCAAAATATTCCAAAACTCTTCTGAAACGAAACAATCGTTCTTTCATTTATAGAGAGCTTACATATTTTTGACTAAATATGTTCTCAGTCGTCTGAGGTAGATTTGCCGTATATGGGAGATGGTTTACAACCAATAATATTTTGTTTTCCTGCTGGCACAATGTTTTCACCTGCAGTTAATATTTATTGTTTCATTCATAAAGACCTTACATAATTTCGACTCAATGTTTTCAAAGTCGTCTGCTGCAGATTTGTCGTATGTGGGAAATGGTTAATAATCAAAATACAAATATTTATTTAAACTGTTTTGGGATATGTTTGTCCTCCCGAGGCACATAGATTGATCGCACGACCATATGGCGAACATTGGAGATTCGGATCCTGGACCTTTACTTTTCAAGAAGTCGCAATTTTCGGTGATCTTATGACATTACCCATAATCTATGAATATATATATATATATGAGCCAGGGATTGAGAAAATGTGCAAGTTTGCAAATCTGAACATTGTACGTTCAGATCATTATGTCCACCTGCTTAGTCTTATCAGAATCTTCACGAGATGATGGAATCGTCTTATACGCTTATGTATATGAAGTATGCGAACAGTGTAGATCGCGATCGGACTGTGCAGATGCACGTACTGATCTGGATATGTACTGTTCACAGAAGCCAAAAGCACATTTGCTCATGCACTGTCTCATATAGGTCAGCGCTCACGGTCAAAATTGAATCATTATAAATAGTAATATAATCGCATCACACGACCTGGTAGTTTGTTAACTATACCACAATGTGCCCTGCATTCATTACCTTCAAACAAGCGTAAAAATGCCAACGTATACAGATGAGTATTTGCCATTGTAATTTGGACAAGGCCACGCAAAAATCGACCTTAGGAGATTATAGGTTTTAATACTTTCACGTATGTTCACATTGTGTTCGTGTTGCTATGGATGAGAATAAAGACGAGGGTACAAACTGGAGCCGAACTGCGATAGCACAGTCGGTAGCGACGTGGGCTGTCAATCCAGGGGTTGCGAGTTTTAACCCTAGCTCGGCCAACATTCCTTCCGACGATTACATGTGTGCAATGACACTTGTTTGTAGTTCAGCTGTGATGAATATACGTTTAGAATGGCAGGATTATTATTTAATATTATGTTACATAGTTGACCTACAATGGTCTATTAGTTATGGTCTCCATTCAAAACCGTTAAATTGACCAATTTGAATTTAAGTTTTCTAGATATGGTCTGAATTTTTTCAAAGTCGAAATTAAGATCACGTTTGTGAAAAAAAAGACAAACATTATGCCAATGAAGAGCCAAATGTAGAAAGATCCAAAATATATAAAGTCATAATAACAGTAAATAATTCCACTGGATCAGCCTTGTTCGTAAATGTGGATTTGAAATTCGTTACACCAATTAACCTTTTCAATGCTGACTTTCTAATAATGGACATGCCAAGCTTTGCAATAGGAAGAATCCATTCAATGACCATCAATATCAGTTGACCTACCAACGGGATAGAGAATGGTCAGATAGCTCAGATCCACAAACCGCCCTTGTTCTAGCGCAGATCCACAAACCGACCTTGTTATAGCGAAGATCAACCAACTGACCTTGTTCTAGCAAAGATCTGCCAACTGACTTTGTTCTAGCAGAGATCTGCCGACTGACCTTGTTCTAGCGCAGATCTGCCGACTGACCTTGTTCTAGCGCAGATCTGCCGACTGACCTTGTTCTAGCGCAGATCTGCCGACTGACATTGTTCTAGCAAAGATCAACCAACTGACCTTGTTCTAGCAAAGATCCACCAACTGACCTTGTTCTAGCAAAGATCAACCAACTGACCTTGTTCTAGCGCAGATCCGCCGACTGACCTGGTTCTAGGAAAGATCCACCAACTGACCTTGTTCTAGCGCAGCTCCACCAACTGACCTATACTGGTGACACAGGCTTCACAAGGCTCCAGCATTGAAAGGGTCAACCGCCGAATGAAGAAAGATATAAAATATTTTAAGAGTTAACTATCTATTAAGATCTAAATGACTGATGGTGTTCAAAGCGTTGTCCATTAAATACCGTGCATTTATTTAGAACGTAGCGTGTTACTGTACCGTTTGAAGTTGTATGCAAATCGGTCCTTCTTCTGAAACATGTATAATTTGAAATTCGCAACTGTCAATTTATACCATAAATGTATTGGATGGAAATATTCATACGTGTTTGTCACGCTGAAACACTTTCCCACGGATTAAACAGATAGGATCAAATCATTTTATAGTTTTCAATCGGACAGCTGCCTGTGCAAGCTGAGCTGGGTCTACTCGGGTATCAAGTGTTGTCTCGTTTTAAGCGTTCATACAAAATGACATTTTAGAGTCGTTTGTTTGGAAGGTCCGCGTTGTTAACATTGTAATATAATCCACACTTGAATCATATTGTATAAGTCATACGCATGTGGAGCAAGAATACATTGAGAATCGTAAATTAAGATTTGTTTTAATTTTCTCCCACAAGGTCGTCTGGCCCAGAGGCGTTCAAACTCGTATGTTGGATGGAAATGGTTAACCCTTTCCCTAATACAAGAAATCTGCAGCAGACGACTTTGAACATATTTTGACAAAAAATGGAAAATCTCTTAAATTGAATGGATAACCTATGACTAAAAGTGGAAAACATTGTGTCAAAAGGAGAAATTGCTCGTTTTGAGCAATTTCACCTTTTGTCACTATGTTTTCAAAAAGCCGTCTGCTGCAGAGGCGTCGGAAAGCGTCTATATGACGGAAAGTGTTAAACGATAGTAGTCAAAAATAATCGACGAAATTCCGGATCAAGTCCGGTATATTTTGATCAATACAATTACTCCCTATAAACGTTTATCAAGTTCAAGTTCTTTATTGTCATAACAATTTAAATGTTGTTTTCATATTTAATAAAAAAAATAAAAAAATATAGAAAGCAAATATATAAATGCATGTACATGTACATGTAAAGTATAACTAAAATAAATGGCATTTGATATGTTCTCGCTTTATGCGAGTTTAACCCTTTCCCACACATAGATGGTTTCTGACGCCTCTGAAGCAGACGATTTTTTGAAAACATTGTGACAAAGTAGAAATTTCTCATTTAGCTGTTCCCCTTGATATTTCGTATTAAGAGAGTTCCCATATTGTTGTAGGTGGGAAAGGGGATTAAACATTTACATGTTGCAGGCGACATTATACGCCTCCACATCAGTTACGCAGGATGAGGGAAAATATAAAACTACTTTGTAGCGGACATCAATTTAGATGACCATTAAGATAACGGCTAAAGCTGACCAATAATTACCCGGTATACATTAATTTTCCCTGACCATCCCGTCAGCTTGAAACGCACTTAGGCTGCCTCACGGTAAGAGGGGGGTCTTGGTTTTAATTAGTTTCTATAATTATGTCCAAATAACCCACTGTCGTGTAGAAAAATACACGAGGAAATGATACATAACATGACGACATTAACGAGAATAAAGATAAAGAGTTGAAATCATTGTGAAACTAATATGAGAACTTAAGAGGGCTTGGCGTGAAAACGGTTGTAACTAAAATTGGTATTTCTTTACCAAGGTTAATCACCTCGCCATAAAGTCTTTATAAGCGTTAAATCATTTTTCTTGGTAAACAATGGAAATTTAGGTGCCATTGCTCGTTCTGAGCAATGGCACCTACATTTGCTTTGTTTACAAAGGGGTCAAAATTGCCCCTAAACAAGGGTTTTCAAAATAGGTTTTTAGTTACAACCGTTTCACGCCAAGCCCTCGACTTGCTCATTTTGAGCAGTGTCTCCTGATATCCAACATGTATATCAAAAACCGTCTGCTGCAAAAGTATAGAAACACTCGTCTGTATCCGTTTCAGGGTTCACACATTGACAACAGCGTAGACTCCGATCGGATAGGTTAATTAAAAAAGCTAGGTTAACATAATATGACTCTAATCAGACTCTGAATATATCCCTTCTGACAGTGTAGATCCAGCCCACAAGACGGGCCGGAAACTTGGTACGACCGTTGAGAGGCAGTGACATACAATGCAGGAGAATTAAACAGGTCTTTGCTCCACACTATTTCATTTATTAACCAATTGAAGTTTATAGTGTGTTCACTCATTCAAAGATAGGCTGTGTTTGAGAACCAACAACATCGGATTCAATCTTACGAATAAATATTAACGTAAATTACTGTCGAGCTATACATTGACCTCTGTCGGACATGAAGTTCCCATTTTCACGTAGAACGGCCCCTTTTATAATGAACAGAGAGATTTGTGGGCCTCTCAGGTGAAAATGTTTATAAATATTGCTGTGTCTGATAAAGGAATGCATGTATCAAGTTTATATTAATTGACCTTCAAATGGGATCATTTAGGATAAGCACATTAACTACTAGTTTTTCATTCGTAAGAGCAATGGCTCTCTGCAATATGTCAGAGAGATAGCCAAGGTAAAATAGGTAAATGTGGTAAAGATTAAGAATGGAATATTTTGAAGACAAAATTATTTGGTTCTATAATCGTATAATTTACTTTCGATGTATATTGCTATCGCGATAGCCAGATGCTGGACCGGAAACGGTGGCGCTCATTGCGGATAAAAAGAAGAAATAATCCACTTCTATAAGCCAATGGCATCGCTCAGAGTTATAAGAACAGTATTAGAATTTTATGTTCCGACGTCAGAATAAACATATAACGCGAAAACTGTACACTACAAAGGAAAACGCCGTGATATAACTTGCATATTTGTTAAAAGCTGCGTAAAAAATCCCCATTTAAACATTACAACAAATATAATAACACAGGTGCGATTCCCGGATTGTACCGGGAATTCAGAGTTTACAATAACCTACAAAGACAAAAGCAGACGCCGATACATAAATACGGTTAATTAATAGGAGCCGGGTCTGGTGATTTAGGGTCTAGCTGCATCTGCAAACAACGATAACTCGGGCAGCTCTGTGTATATAAATAGTCTCCTATGATTCGTCACTGTCGTCCCGCGAGAAAACCAACAGTGTGGCTTCTGCGTCAAGGATCGATCGGGATCATCCTAAGCATGCCGGGCAGGCTTACCCGGATAGACACTTTTCGCCTCCGAGTTGTGGATTTTCTGTTTCAGGATTCATTACTCTATATCTCTATCCCCGTGAGACGGAATGTGTCGGCCCGGATCAGTATGCGCGGACTGCGCAGGCTGATCTGGGTCGATACATTACACAGAGGCCATAATGATGGCTTTCTCGCGTGACGGCTCATATAATATTTCGGATCCAAACTGTAGGATTTCTGTGCACAGATGTCTTATTGTCACATGCCATTTTGTTTCGAATCCGATACAGGTGTTGCAACTTTATTCCTAAATTCACGTGACGAGGTTCAGACGTGAATCCGTTAACCCTTTCCCACATACAACAAATTTGCAGCAGACGACCTTGAAAACATACCCGAAACAAAACAAGAGCACCGCGTACGGCACAGACGCTCGACTGATAGGGAGAAAACAGGAAGAAAAAAAAAAAGCTGAGCTGAACAAAAAACCTTAACCGGTTGACCACGCCGCCGCCGCCGCCGCCGCCATCAAAAAACCTTAACCGGACGCCGCCGCCAACGACGACGCCAGGGTCATGACAATAGCTGACGTTTTTCCAAAAGTCGAGCTAAAAATGGAAACTCCCTTTAATGAAAAGCAATTGTTTTGAGCAATTTTTTTCTTTTGTCACCCTGTTTTCAAAAAGTCGTCTTCTATTTTATGTTGATTACGTAGAATAAGAACCTTTTCCGACGAGTTATGACGTATCTTTGACAGAAGAAGGCGCCCACACTCGTTTGACAGTATAAGTCACAGCATGCACCGCGCTGTAATCTTAGCCATACAATATTACTTTTCAATTTATTTTACTTTTATAATAATCGAGATATATGTGCATTATAGAGTCGTACCCCAGTTTATCAAACTAGAGGGTATTTGTGATCAGTTTATATCGAAGTTCAATCTTATCTCGGCTCAGTGTTTAATGACTGATATGATAACTGCTTGGGTGGTTGTTTGTAGTCCTGGTAATTTACCGTAACAGAGCTCTAGATAAGGGGCGTTTTACATGTTCTAAAATCTTTATTTGACCCTCTAACCCTATGTTGTGGGTACTCAAAAGAATCGTCTCACTGAGACGATTCTTTTGAGTACCCACAACATAGGGTTTGCTGTTTTAATAAGAGAGAAATTGTGGGAAAAAGAGCTGAATACCCCTCCTTATCTGGACCTCTGCCGTAATATAACTGAAATACCATCGGAAGCGCCGTAAAACATGTTTGAAACAACCAAATATATACACGGTGAACGAAGGGTAGTCAGGAAGCAAACAAGACGGTTATGTACACATTGTTTTACACGACAATATAACCAATCAACGCTTCTGTCCGCCTCAAAAATGAACCTAGCATTCAAAAACATTGGTTTGGTTTGAAACCAGTTTGAAACCATATATTTAGACAAACACGTGTTACATTGGTGACGTATTTCATCATTCATCGGACATCCTCTAATTCACAAGAATCATGCCATTTGTTCATACACATAACAATAAGTAAATGTTCATGGTAAATCGTATACAAAGAAACGCCAAACAATTCGACCTAAGAAGGAACAAAGATCAGGTACAACTTGCAGAGGCGTTCTGCCAAAACATGGGTATCATTGCCAAAAATGCTTCATTGTAACGTTGTACTCGGCGAGGCTAAGATTTATCTGATTTGGACGAAATCTAATATTTTGAATTATAATTGGCAGCGATTGTTTAAGTTTAAAGAAAAACATAAAACCATCATTTGAACTTTGCCGCCATGGGGCTAGCAATCTGGACGTATGATCAACCAAAATCTGACAAATTTGACATGAAAAGGCCTGCCAGATATTAACCGTTCTGATTGTTTTGGTTATGCGATATACAAAACACGCGTATCTATAGTTTGTTAGTACGCTTAGATAAACGTGTATACATTTAAGTAATGCAATTAAGTGACCGAAATAGTGTTTGCAATATTTAAAAGAATGACATGACATTATTAAACACATAAATATAGAATACAATAAATATATATACGTAAACAGACCACATAATAAATACGACCAAATTCATGTTATAAAGTGCGTTCTTCGATGATTTGAATATAACTATTTCTGTACAGCATTAACCCGACCCTGACCTCTGTGTAATGAAACGTATTATTTACTTAGTTCGACTTTCATGTGAAGAATATTCCGGGTTTCCCATCGCGGGTCACCAATCCAGGCACTAACCGCGTTAAACGTTGCTTGCTTAAAGGTCAATAACTATCAGAGACGGCTTCTGAAGCAAGGTATGTGTACGTTACCCTTACATTTGTTTAAATAAAATGTAAACAGTGCATCGTTTATCTCACTAACTGTGTTTTAAAAAAAAAAAAATCAGAAAGACGAGCTGTTTGTTTGTATAGTGTATTACGCCGCTATCAAGAAGTTCCTGGGTAACTTATCACTACTACTGGTCTATTTATCACTACTACTGGTCTATTTATCACTACTACTGGTCTATTTATCACTACTACTGGTCTATTTATCACTACTACTGGTCTATTTATCATCCTGACATAAGCCAGTCAGTCGTAATGCTTACCCCGCAACCATTAGCACCAAGGATGGAAAGCCTTGTTATAACAAATCGAACCCGCGACCTCCAGCACCCGGGTCAAACGTTATACCACTACACCAAGGAGGTGGTAGCTTGAAGAGTCAACCACGCAAATTATTATGAGCGACGAACTTGCGAAACTCGACCTAAATGCATTTGCGACCAATGCATAACCAGATCAACCTGCGCATCCTGAAGCGTTGTTGTGCAGGCAGATGTGTATACATAACTTGTAATAGCTACGTTAAGTTCGGTTTTCCTGAAGCACATGGAATAAATATGCTATACGATTCAAAACTACAATACCTTAACTCCTTTGTGACGCGATACAGTGTAGTACAGATGAGATGAGACATAACAAACGACGTGGATGCGCTTTATGATCGTCAACTACACTGGTCGGAATGAATTCTAGTTTGTTTTTCGTTCAGCATTGCTCATATAATCCTGTTACGTTTAATTGAACAATTAAGCAACATTTGTGGTCGTGACGACCATTTATAATTGGTTATAATATTTCTAAATGAGTTTTACCGGCAATAACAATCACATAACTTCACACTTTATACCCGTAAAACACGTAAACATTACCACGAATGATTAAGTCGTCAAACTAAATGGATCATCTGTAGAAAGTACTTTAACGCTTTCCCTCATATAGACGCTTTCTGGCGCCTCTGCAGCAGACGGCCTTTTGAAAACATAGTGACACAAGAAGAAATTGCACAGAACGTGCAATTTCTCATTTTGCCACAATGTTTTCCACTTTTTGACATAGGTTATCCATTCAATTATGGAGATTTTCTACTTTTTGTCAAAATATGTTCAAAGTCGTCTGTTGCTGAATTGTCATATGAGGTAAAGGGTCAACGTTTATCCTTCTTAACACGAGTTTTGACAATATTTGCCTATCGTACTAAGGGTGACTTTAAAACAACATTTTCAAACAACGTTGACCAAGATCGACCTGCATCATCGCGCTCCTCGATCCAAATCGTATTGCATATGCGTACATCACGGGTCCTTATTTATCAATCAAACCCTATAGTGTTGGTACCCAAGATAACCGTGTGATTGGTACGACTCTTTCGAGTATCAACACCGTACGATCACATTTAGATATAAGAGAGCCGAGCCCCGGTAGCTCAGTCGGTAGAGACGCGGGCTGTCAATCCAGAGTTCGAATCCCGGCTCGTCCAACTTTCTTTCCGACGACTGACAAAAAAGTCAATGCGACATGCGTCATTCATCTTCCACCAATGGGCTAAGTATATGTGGAAAAGCAGCCAGTTGCTTGGGAAGTTTGTTGTGTGGAGTACTGGTGTGAGAAAACCAGAAAATGCATGAGTAGGTAAACTGGCCGCCCTGATATAACTGAGAAATTGTTAAAAACGGCGTTAAACCCCAATCAATCAATTAGATATAAGAGAGGCAGTGTGTGGCAAGGATATGTTTATTTCCCCCCACGTATGTAGGCCACTGAGCTGTATAGGGAGGTTGTTTTACGCGAGACCTAGTTCGAAACAATTAGTCGTAAGTGGGATCGAATATCAGGCACAACCCATAATCTGGCAGGTGCTCGGTTGCGTAAAACTCGTTTATTGGGTCAACATGTTTTTCAGCTTCATCACTGTCATTGTGCTAAATCTTCATCGTGTAATCCGAAACTTCCAACAACAATAACAACAAACATTTGCATAGGAAGAAGACAACTATGAACCAGAACGACGTGCAATCCAATCTCGGTCAACTTTCGATTTTGATCGATTACTCCATAGCAAACCAAATTCATAGATATTCGAAATATCAATAAGATGTAATGATCTAATCATGGGTTAGATGCGCCCATTCACTTTTTTGTTTATAAATAAACACGGAGGTTTCATCAGTTTGTACTTTAACAAGAAGGTACTTGTGATCCGTAATAATTCTTAAAGCCAGTTGGCATGAAATGATGGGATAGATTTATGACTCTTGGCGTTACGTTGCGGGCATCAATAAAATCGCAGACTTAAAACAAGACACGGCACGTGAAAACCGACATTCAGTGCGTAGTGACCAGACTAGATCAAACCCAGTATGTGCCCTTCGTCCCGCAGTCTTAGAACCGGTGCCAGTCTGTTTTTGTGCAGGGCCTGACACAATGTAACATATTCGTGAATACTAAGTGTTACAGGATATCGAAGCGGTGGTATGGAAACATGCTTTCGATGTATGATGAACACGTGATTTGGGGTCTTAATGGAGTTTGAGTTGGCTTCATTCAATGTGACATTGAAGTAAAATTAGTGGGGCAACACTTCAAATTGTTTTGTAAGAAGATGCTTTTACGATTATTAAACATACAGACGGGCTGTGGTGAGGTGGGTTGTGTGTATGCGCAAGTCCAGCTGTGTCTTCAGAGTACGACGATGTCGCAATACCTTTATAGCTTGACGCGCCTCAAATACTCATAACTTAAAGAGTTAAATAAGGATAAATAGGTTAACATAACCGGGCAGGTGTTCTTAGAGTACAATGTACACACTTGGCTTTACAATATGATTCAGTACTATACAGAACGTAAAATGAATTATCATTGTCTCTAATGATTGAGTGTAGATGTAGATAAGATGAGTATTTCACATCCTATAATCCTTACTTGACCACCAAACCCTATGTTGTTGGTACTCAAAAGAATCGTCTCAGTGAGACGATTCTTTTGAGTACCCACAACATAGGGTTTAATGGAGTAATAAGAGAGATATTGTTGGAATAAGACCAGTCTACTCCTTCTTATCTAGTCCTCTGTCATATATCAGTGGTAACTTAACCTTGTGTTTTTAACCTTCTCACACAATTATCCCACACTTCATTCTTCCAAGGAATATGGCTATTGCCCACAGTCTATTTGAGCCTATGTATTGTCACAGAAGACGAATGACCGTTAGTTTCGATGACTATTAACTGCTATTTGAGCTACTATCAGTTTCGATGTAGATCGACCTGTTCGCTCACTTCTCTGTTTAGGAGTGTTCAGTATTCTTACTGTTCGTTCTCGAGTCGATACACTATTATATAGTATAAAAGAGTTGAAACGTTGAACAGACTATATGTGTATGTAGGTTCATCGCTTCAACCATTTCCCACTTGCAGACGACATTTGATAACATTGTGGCAAAAAGGGAACTTGCTTATGAAAGTTCCGTTCAGTTGCAGAGTATTCCAAAATTGTGCAGACATGTTTTTAAAGTCGTCTTTTGTGGATTTATTGTATGTGGGAAAGGGTTAAACTATAAAAGACTCAAATGTCTGATGGGACCCAGGTTCCTAAGTCGAATGATTTTCCAAAGTCGAAGCTCATTTGAGCCGTTCCACGAGAAAACTAACATTGTTGACTGTGCATTAAATATCGACCCGGATCAGCCTAAGCATGCCGCGCAGGCTAACCCGGACAGACGCTTTTCGCCTACTGTGGATTTTTCTCGTGGAACAGCTTATTTAACTATCTTTTAATTTATAAACAAACCAATATGCACATGCATGATGTATTTGAACATTATTCTTTTTTATTCAATCACGTACGAGTCTTTAAATAAAAATCCTTAAAAGTGTGTCACGCGAACCACTTCACAGGATCGACATTTTCCAAATATCATTGTCAAAACTAATTACAGGGATTTTCATTCGTTTTATGAAGATAATTATAGACTAAGTACTTACTTTTATTACCGCGTTGTCGAATGATAAGCCGCAATTAAGAAGCAATAAAAAACTTATTTACTCGTTTCAATTTCCATGACCTAAATAAAGATTAAAAAAGCGTTGTAGTCCTAAATTGTTTTGCTTAGCTCTTCAAAAAGAGGAACGTTCGTGGTTTTGTCGTCCATAAAGATAGATAATTAACCCTTTCCCTCATACGACAATTCTGCAGCAGACGACTTTGAACATATTTTGTCAAAAGATAGAAAATCTCTATAATTGAATGGATAACCTATGACGAAAAGTGGAAAACATTGTGGCAAAAGGAGAAATTGCTCGTTTTGAGCAATTTCTTCTTTTGTCACTATGTTTTCAAAACGCTGTCTGCTGGAGAGGCGTCAGAAAGCGTCTATATGAGGGAAAGGGTTAAGATGATTAATTAATAGTTGAGAATGTTATTGATACAGTTGGCAGTTAATGCGGTGTCATTTATTAAAATAAATCATTAAACGTGGAACTTTCTTAATAACATAATGTCCTTATACTTGTTCTTAATTTGTAAAGTAACAAATTATTCTATTCTGACATTCAAAGTATCCTCCGAATTTTGAAAATGACTTGGGGGATACGGATCTTGGAACAGTAAATTGATTGATTGCTTGGTGTTTTAAACCGCTTGGAACAAGTTTTAGTTATATCACGGCGTTTCCTGGGTAGGTTATCAGAAACACTGATCATTTTTTTCCTGACACCAGCACAGTCAGTCGTAATAATTACCCCGCAGCCCTGGTAAGCCATTTCTACCACTGTTAAAGTCTTGGGTGTGACCCGACCGGGGATCGAACCCGCGACCTCCCGTACTCGAGGCGGACGCTCTACCACTACACCACCGATGCGGTTTGGAACAGTTAAATTTGTAGTCTAAAACTACTAATAACACTCTTAACCCTTTCCCTCATACGACAATTCTGCAGCAGACGACTTTGAACGTATTTTGTCAAAACATAGAAAATCTCCATAATTGAATGGATAACCTATGACCAAAAGTGGAAAACATTGTGGCAAAAGGAGAAATTGCACGTTGTGTGCAATTTCTTCTTGTGTCACTATGTTTTCAAAAAAGCCGTCTGCTGCAGAGGCGTCAGAAAGCGTCTATATGAGGGAAAGGGTTAATTATGGGTTATCATATCCCGACATACAAGGTATTTGGCCAGCTGATCTCAATAAAAACCGAAAATTACCCGCAATAAATAGTTGTGAAGAACCCGGTCAAGTATAGCAATAAATACTACTACGGGTATATATATCATGTTAGATATAGACTCTTCAGCGTTACTCGTCCTTGCGAGCCACTTTATCAAACCGTACCCTGTATGAAATGTATATACGGTATCGGTAATGTAGTCGTAGAGCGTCCACCCCGGGTGCCGGCGGTCGTGGGTGCGATCCACGGCCGGGCCATACCAAATACTTTAAACATGGTATAACAAGTGGTAGTAGTGGCTGCTCTCCTTGGCCTTACGGGTTGCAGGGTTACAATGTAGCATTACGACTGACTGACTGACTGGTGTCAGGATAAATGGGCCAGTAGTACTGGTAACTTACCAAGGAAACGCCGTGATATAACTAATACCTGACAGATTAGCCTGCACACATGAGTACAGTCGAAAACAAGACTTAGTATATTATCTTTGTTTTTATATTCCTGTTTCCAGTCGGGCAAATAGCTTTAGAAAGTATGTTGGTTAAGTATGGGAAAAACGCTAACACTTAACCTACATAAATAAACACATCACATAAATATTATGGAACTTTTCAAAAATGCAGTAAATGTCTCTTAAAGATTGATGCATCGAAAAGATCATTGTTACAGGGGGAAATAGGAATATAAAACTATAGGGGGAAAAAGACAGAGGCTGGACTTATAGAGCATTTAAAATAAGTTTGATTTTGTAATATATGTGTGAGCCGTGAATGAAAATGTGATTTTGATTATAATTTACAAATATTTCTCATTAGTTATGTTTTAAGTATCTCAATTAAGGATTTTCATGTGTTTGCTAATTATCTTTCTCCTTCTTCTGTTCATTTAATAACGTGATTAAAGTGAACAATGATGTTGATTCTTTTTTAAATTACAATGTGAATTGATATAATTATGTCTTACTCATAATATGACTACCTATCATACACTGCAAGCAACCAATGTAGACACCTAGATCAGACTCCGTATCCGACTGGTCTGATCTGGTTCTGCACTGTTTACTAATTCGTCGTAGAATCAACAATGCAATGCTTCTTACAGCTATAATGCATATTTGATTAGACAGACACACAGACGACGGATAAGTTGAAAGAAAACATTGCGGGAAAAGTTGTCTGCTGATAATACATTAGATGGCGAATTTATCCAGGGGAGGGCTCTGTCATTCCAAGCCTAAGGCGGACATGTAATACTTTCGAAAACTGACCTACTATTCTATTTCCATATGACGTTGCTAAAATAACTTTGGTAAAATAAGATTGTTCAAGACAATAGACTGGTATTTCTGAAACCCTTTCTCATATTCAACAAATCTACAGCAGCCGATTTATATCACTTCTAGGCAAAATATGAAATAGTTATATAAACGAAGTTTATAAATAAATAGTGTTGAAAACAGTGTGGTTAATGTAGAAATTGTTCATTATAAGCACATTTTGCTTTTGCCACAACATATTCAAAAGTCTTCAGCTGTATAAGCACCACAAATCTTTTATATGTGGGAAATGGTTAAGAGACAACGATCTGGAAATTGAAGGAGGCAAGAATAGATAGATAATAATGATACACTCTGGTATATAAAAATGGGACCATCGTTATGTCTTCGATTTGTATGTAAATACATAAATACATATACGCGCCCAAATCGGTTGGGGCCACACATCTAGGTTTTTGCTAAAAATTCTCATTGGTGTACACCTCCTCTATTTAAACATTGCAATATATGACAAGATTATGTGTTTCCCAAATTCTTAACTGTAAAAACAGCTAACAAAGCTCTAGAGAAGGAAAGTCTTTAAATTTTAAAAACTCTTATTTGGCACCCAAATCCTATATTGTGTGTACTCAAACGAATCGACTCATTGAGACGAGTGAGACGATTCCTTTGAGTACCAACATCATAGTGTTTGGTAAAGTCATAAGAGAAATATAGATGTTAAAACCCCAGCTTATTTCTCCTTATCTAGTCGTATAGCTATAGAATATAGATATATTAGTATGTACAGTTTTATAATGTAGCGTCTCTTGCTAATTTAGACCATTGCGTGATCAGTGGTCATACATTACAAGTTTTCTGGGCTGATCTTTATCGGTGAGGATGAAATTGGATCCTTGCTGAGACAAAATGGGCCGATACAGATAAACGCGCTGATAATGTTTACCTATGAGCGGACACACACGACTCGGAGGAGTGCGTGTATTGATGTACATACTCGTCTAAGTCGTTGTGATCAGTAACGCTGCACCATTCGTAAACCTGAATACACAACACTTGATGATTAGCCTGACGTACAGGCTCAAATGAAGCTGTTTAGAATACCTATTTCTATTATAACGAAACTGGTGTTTTTTTAAAATCCTTTTTACATGTTGTGTCTCGGATAAAGACATTATAAATTTTGACAATGTGTGTATCGCATCTGTCATTCATCATTAACTTACTTATGCGTTAATTTACTTTCGTGATATATGTTTTAGAATTTGTATGCTGAAAACCGATCTAGTTTAATTTAGTGTGGTTGTGTGGCTTTTTAACCCTTTTTCCTCATATAGACGCTTTCTGACGCCTCTGCAGCAGACAGCTTTTTGAAAACATAGTGACAAAAGACGAAATTGCACAAAACGTGCAATTTCTCCTTTTGCCACAATGTTTTTCACTTTTAGTCATAGGTTATCCATTCAATTATAGAGATTTTCTATTTTTGATAAATTATGTTCAAAGTCGTCTGCTGCGGATTTGTTGTATGAGGGAAAGGGTTAAACTTTAAAACTGTTAAAACGTTCTCCGTGCTCAGAAATGATGCTTCTGATTGGCCACTTTCGAGAATGAATTGGCTTCTGACCAATCGGATACTTGAGCACAACTTCTGAGTACAGATTAAACTTTTATAGATTTAGAGCATGCATGTCTTACCCACGGCGACCGAACATTTGTAAACTGTTGAATAACTAGGACAGATTAACAACACTATTTAAACTAATAGTTAATAGGCTATGACCGAAATGCATGCTTTAGAACATACTTGTACGCTTAGGCGTCATGATCGTGTAATTTCATATTGGTCTACATTGATTGCAAGTATCGTTGCATTCTATTATACGCATATGTTGTTTTAAAGTGACGTACAGCTGGACAAGGGTTGACCTTAATAAGCCAAGTCAAGCGAATTGGTATCTTTAACTTTTTCACTGCTGAATTTCACAAAGTCGACTGTTCCATGTTCAACAGAACAGTTGGTGAAATTTAATGTTTAAGTGGCAAACAATGTAGATTTTAGTAGAGACAGCTCATTATTATTTCACTGCCGAATTTAACAAACTCGACTCTTCCCTGTTGAATTTGGACCACTCCATGTTTCGTCCAACAGGAAATTTGGTGAAATTTAATGTCTCAATGGCAAACAATGCAGATTCAGGTGAGACAGCTCGTTACGAGCTGTCTCACCTGAATCTGCATTGTTTGCAAAAGCCATTAGTTTGCATTTGGCAGCGACAGAGCTTAAAAATGCATCTGCGTACATAGAATTCACAGATGAGCCTTTGTATCCCAGCAGTCTTACTAAAGCCTTCACTTTCAGTCTACATGTACTGTAGTCATTTGTGCATTTTGACAATAAAAGCTAGAACGGTAGCTTCATCAATTTCACGCCAATTTATCTTTATATAATCGCGACTCAAATTATACAATTTAATTGTGTTCCAAACCTGTTCTAACTAGTCCGTTAGCACTAATTTAATGCTATGTTAATTATGTAAATAAATTCTATTCTCGTTTAAAGTTATTTTTTTTCACTACATATATCCATACATCCGTGTTAAAATAAACAATGTCACATCTTTCTGAAAAAAAAATGATCTAATGTTCACACATCATAATTTTAACTTAACCCTTATCCCTCTGAATCCTGTAACACCTGGTAATGAGAGGTACTCCAGGAAAAAACATTCATATGGAACTAGCGATTAGTGAAGCTCCAGATCAGCACACTCTTTCAAGCACATTGATCTGAATCTGCTCTTTCAAGCAAATTGATCTGAATCTACTCTTTCAAGCAAATTGATCTGAATCTGCTCTTTCAATCAAATTGATCTGAATCTACTCTTTCAAGCAAATTGATCTGAATCTGCTCTTTCAATCAAATTGATCTGAATCTACTCTTTCAAGGAAAGTCTGGTCAAAATGGCGACCTTGATTAGACTGCAATGATGTTCAAACTGATCTCTAACAACACAGGTAAAACAAATACGTTAACATTTGATTTTCTTGGAGCCCGCCTTATTTGCTGTTACTATCAATGATTTCGATCTTGCTAAAACTCGATTATTGATTATTGATTATTGACCATTGATCAGTATGCAAGTCAATCGTAGGCATATGTCCTGTTCCACAGGCAATACCCCTACAGACTGTCCATCGCCTGCTCTAATAAAACAACGTTCCTTCCTAGGCAACTGGCTTTCGTCCATACAGTCACTCTATAGAGTTGGACGTACATCGTCTAACTACGCCAAACAAATATGAAATATATTTTACTCAATCAAATATAATCGCTTACTAGCCTTTTATAATTACAACTATGGGTCCTGGCCAAATTATACGTCCAAAAAACATACTTTAATGAATTAAACTGCTAATTCACAGTGACCTATTTTTTTTACGTTTAACCCTTTCACGCGTACACCAAATCTGAACCAGACAACTAGGAAAACACGTGAAAATTAACTAGAAATGAAAGTGATATGATCGAAAAGAGTTGAACATATTATGGCATATGGAGAAATTGCTCTTTACCAGCAATTTCTCCTTTTATCACAACGTTTTCAATTATTGTCTGCTAAAGTGGGGTCAAAATGCGTCTACATGTGGGAAAGGGTTAAGGTTCCATATATTGAGTATAGTTTAAATAAGCCCAGGTCATCGTATAGTACATCAGAAATTCAAGTCTCAATTAACTCTTTCTCTGAGACAGACGACGTTTTACGCATTTGCAGCAGACGATGTTTTAACAGCTGTAGTCAAGTGAGCCCAACTTTCTTAAAACAAGCAATGTCGCCATTTTCAACAGTGTACTTAAATATATTTATCAATTACATTTCCAAAATTCTAAATGCTATTACAATAATTTCCTTCAGATATTTTCGAATCAGGCGACTATAAGTAAAGGTACGATATAAGGTAAACGATGGAGGGATATCACATCGCACCGAGCCGATTCTTCTGTTGAAATCTGACACACGAAGGTTCCGACGTTCTATTGTATATGCCGAACTAGATTCTGTTTTGGTGGGATTATCTCCAGGGATCTCTCTATACTAAACGCCGATAAACTTAAATTGGTGTCTTAATTTAACTAATTAGATCCGCCTGAAATAGTGTTGTTGTTGTTTTTTCATTTGCTTGACACGACTCTCAACAGCGCGTATATTTGAGTTATATCATGGCGGTTACGTCACCGGCAAAAGTGTTGCTACGTGATGGTCTCGCACCGGTTGTTGAACGCAACATTTTTGCCCGCGGCAACCAGCTGCTGTGATGACAGGCAAATAAAAATGGCCGATATCCGTCAGTGATCGAACAGAATGTTGGCCGGATTCGGATTCGAGCCAAGCCTCTCTGGGTCCGACGGTCGTTATAGACCGAGAGTGTGACGATTATCAGTTGCATGTCTTGAATAGATAGCCCACACACACAACACACATTTATCAGTGGAAAGATATGGGAAATGTCGTTAAATGAAAATAAAATTTAATCTTAGAACAGAAAAGAAAGTACAGTGAGAACAAATGAAAGTTATCCTTTTGCCACACCGTTTTCAAAGACAGTCTGCCGCAGATAAGTGGTAAAAAACGTCGGCATTTGCTTAAATGGTCTGGGAATCAATAGTCAAACGATACAGTGCGATACTATGGTACTTTTGTGTATGCCACGACTTTTCTTAATCCAGTTATCATGTAATATCCGACGAGGTATCAAAAACCTCGTTTACGGATCGCTAATTGAATTGTTGCCTATACACCGTTATGATCATAATATTCATTGAATATAGATCCTACTCGTTGGTGTTATTTACTACAAACACCCTTCATCCTCCAAAACGTGCATGCCGAAATGCGATAGCTCAGTCGGTAACGACTTGGGCCATCAATTTGTATGTATCATTACGCAGCTTTTAGCAATTATTCAGTTATATCACGGCGTTTCCTTTGGTAAGTTACCAGTGATACATACATGTACTGGTCAATTTATCATTAGTATTAGTATTAGTATTAGTATTACTATTAGTATTAGTAAGTCCGTGGTTATGCTTATTCCACAATCTTGAGAGCCAGGGACGGATATCCATTAATACCATTAACTCTTTCAGCGCCAAATTGTTTAAAGTAGACTCTTCCATGTTCAAAATCGGGCGTTTCCATTTGTCATATAATATAATTTTGGACTATTTTCATAACTTAAAGGCAAACAATGCTGATTTCAGGTGAGACAGCTCGTTAGGAGCTGACTCGCCTGAATCAGTATTGTTTGCAAAAAACGGAATATTGCCTTTGGCGCTTAAAGAGTTAATACCAGTTGTAAAGTGTTGCGTATGACCCGGCCGGGGATAGAACATGCGACCTTACGCACATGAGGCAGACACTATATACGTCTATCTTTTTTCAGATGCGTTTTAAATCTCCCCGTGACGTATATGTAGAAAATGCACACACTGGTTGCAAAAGCCTCATCTTAATATAAGTACTAACGGTGCAAGTGATTTTCTTTCCAAAACTCAACACACTCTTTGAGCAGGCAATTATTGAGTGATTTGCTAATGTCAGGATTCGTTGCATTATCATACTTAGAAATCATGATCTAAGGAGAAAAACGCAAGCTTAATGTATGGCTACTATCCGTTATCGTCATTGTGTAGTATTTGCTATGACTGATCCAGGATCGAGTTCCAGTCTCCCACCCTCGAAGACGACGGTCACTCTGAACAAAATGGAAAGCATAGGATGGCTACCATTTGCCTAAGGCGTATGATTTCATTTAGTATACATACCATTGACAAAAAGATTTCAGATATACCTAGATAACGGTACACATATCATTTACCTCCTTGTGACCAATCGGTTTTAAACTAGGTGATGTGCATTGACCAATGAAGCTTCAACATTACCATCACGATCAGGGCTCGAGCCAGAGACATCAGGTCTCAAAATCCATGTCAGCGCGCTAACCGCTCGACAATGGTGGGTATATATGTATTCATAATCCGGATTGACGTCATTGGCCTACCAGAAACAGCGTTTGTTAGAACCGTTTACAATGAGAACCATGATTTGCTGATTGTGCACTCTAAACAGTTTATTTTATCAGACATTTCTAGATCATAAAACAGCGTAATTGTACTTCGCAGGGGCATTGTACT
Organism: Serripes groenlandicus; assembly: GCA_031761405.1. NCBI lineage: Eukaryota > Metazoa > Mollusca > Bivalvia > Cardiida > Cardiidae > Serripes > Serripes groenlandicus. The sequence goes on along the minus strand of JASEVX010000006.1, from coordinate 37,007,120 downwards.
GCCAAAATGCATTTTCAAGAGTACATTCAAATGCACATTTCAAGATCGCTAAGAGGATAAATACGACACAGTGTTAGGCAAAAATGAAACTGTTGAATCATGGGTGTGGCGTCATTTGAGTGTGTGTGTGTGGTGGTGGGGGTGGGGAGGGGGGGGGGGGGGGGGGGGTTAAATGTAACAAACTATATAAGTTACAATTTGCTTGTATCCAAACACAAAAAAGGTAATCATTCGCTATTGCACTCTTTATACCTACATTTAACACGTGAATGAAAGTAACACACCCATGTAAAGGTCAAATCTTAGGCCAAAATTCGAAAGGAGAATGAAAAAAAAAGGAAAGTTAGAACATGCAAAAACAGAAAGTGCAAACAATAGTGTCATACAAGAGTTCATTTCATGGTGAAGAGAGCCAGCGAGGTCGTCTTACAGTGGTACAGCAGCGTTGTTCATTAAATAGCCCGTGTCGAGTGTCAAACCCCGATGGTATTACAGTCATGCAACTCCGACATGTGTAAATGGTCATGAACTTTAGAAAACCTCTAAAAAAAAAGACACATTGCTTTTTAAAGGCGTTTACTACAGATTAGTCAAAATACGTCTGGAATGGGTTAACCGTTTCATCGTTATAGATTAAGGACTTCTCCTTTGATACTGACTAAATGAGTACATTGTTATGTTTTTGTTAGAAAGAGTTTATGCGGACAATGACAATGAACCAGTGACTGTGTAGATGCGCACACTAGCCCGAACGTTTACTGTTGGTATGTGAAACAAGACCACTTTTTTGTATGACAAAGTTCAACGATAAACTGGCAATATCAAAAGTATTTGACATGTATATCAATTACACAAAGCATGTCACAGTTTGTGGTGGAATACAGTCAACTAAATTGTTCACTAACGATGCATTTAACACTGCATTTCAGTTGCTGCAGCCGGGACGAGGAAATACTTGAATGATGTTGCAATTTTGAAAGGCTGCATTGTTGTTCAGAATGTTATATCTAAAACATTCTCCCTTTCACATTTTGAACTAGCAAGAACATCGTTCAGGGTCATATAGACGAAATTATCTTGGAATTAATTTAGTACAGAAAGAAGTAACATGCATTTCTATGCACTGGAAGAGATGCTGCATAGTTGCCAACATTTATACATCAGAATAGTGTTTAAAATATGAGCGACACCATTGAATGACCATGGGAGATCCATGAATAAAAATAACAAATGGTTCGTTTATGTTTGATTGCATACATGTACAGTATATGCTGGCAGGTAAACACAAAATGACGAAATGAAAAAAGCTTCTTAAGCATAGGACTTCTCTGTTCGAAAACACTTGAAACATTGCTTTTCTTGCGACACATAAACACAATCCACCATAAAATCCCCTTCAGTATTCGATGTCTAACTTTTTGTTATAATAATAATACTAATAATAATAATGGCTGACGGTTATGGTCAGTGATCCGCCAAGATTTTCCACTCTTGTGAACATTAATTAGCGGGGACTTTTGCACGTGCCGTTATCTACAGTTGTAGCGGTGTAAGAGTTCTAAAGAGACTGAGTTTACGTACAGACTTCACTAGAGTTTTCACAATTAGCAGAGCATGTACTCTATACATAGGTCCTGCATGAGGATAATCGCTTAAAGACATAAGTGTAGACCTTCTTTCTTGAAGATCATGGGTCTATTTTGGCACGACCAAATGGTGTCCGCGCTAAGTCCCTTTAATTCGTGGTAGACATGCCCGTTGTTATTGATTTTAGACGTTTATAATAGGCGTTCACCGCATCAGGAGGGGGAATTATAGGGGCGCCATACACGCATGCGTAAACCAGAACTAATGCATGGACGGCTGTCTGGCTGATTGCTATCTGTATGATTGGAGATGTCCTATATCACTTGGTCTTGGAGTACAAATAAGTCTAACCACAGTGAAGGATTAAAATGTATGTACTTCTACGATGTTTTTCTGTTACTTTAAGTACCATTTCAGAAGACAGAATACCACCAATTGTATCCCTGGTTAATCAGTAGAATCATTTTAACTTTTGTTGACATTTGCCTTAGCCCATTCCCCACATGCAGACACATTTGCTCGATCTGCAGCATATATCCTTTTTAAAACACTGTCAAAAGGAAGCAATATTCATGGTGAGAAATATACATTGTTTAAAACTGTATACAACAAGTGTATCTAATTTTCAGTTTCTTGTTTGCCTTAACGCTTTCAGAGTCGTTTGCTGTGGACTTGTCATGTGTGAGAAAAGGTTTGACCATGACTAACTTATAAATATCAATCACGTCTATTTGCTACACAAGGGTAAACATCGGTAAATTTGAAACCATCACGAATACCAGTAATTGAAATCGAAACGACATATTTTGGGGATATTAGTTTGCCTAGGAAAACAATGGCTGTTATATGCGTTACTGCACGCAAGCACAGCAACTGCGGATGTAGTCAACTACTATAACAGTAGACCAATGTGGTTAACACAATCGGGTTGTGACAGTCGGAATGTCTTAAAGCTTCCAATGAATGGTAAATATGAATTCAGGCTATACAACATATAACTGTAATCATTTTATATTGGCCTGCCTTAACATGAAAATAATTGGCTAATACAGTTATTGAAATTCATTGCGACAGTGAGAACAATAAGGAATATGTGGTGATAAGCCATTTCAACAAATAAAAATAAAAAGGTTTCTCCTGCCACTGAACTTAATCAATTGATCATGCTGGTTGAATAGCAAAACGAATTGCTGGGCTTATTAACAAGAACAAATATAAGAGTATTTTAACATGATGCTAGTTTGATAGCACGAGTTTCTTATTCGGTTAATCTGTAGGTATGTTAAACAGATGACAGAGTAATTCGTTGTGCCCTTTTTTCTGTCCGTCTTGCTTTCCAATATGGAAATTTCAAAACCAAGGAAAACAGAATAACAATCGATTCCAAAGCAAAGACTCCGGTATCGGTTTCTTCTATTTGGTTAGATAGGTCAGTTTACCCACGAACATGATACTATTTTAGACTGTCTCACATTCCATTAAAGTAACAAGATACCAAGAGTATCAAATTGTTTACTGAAGATGGTATTGACAAAGGTCTTGCTTCGTGGTTCTAAATAAACAGTTTGGACACGACACGATAAAACAGACAAAAGAGATAATCATTTTATGTTAGATGGAGTTTACCGGTCTTCGCTCCACAACACCTCCAATGTTACATATTTAAACACCGCCATCGGGGTCTAGTGTGTAGACCGTCCGTCGTGGAGGCGGAAGACCCGGGTTCGACCCACCACCATGAGCATTGTGCAAAGAAAACGTGGAACCGGATCGCAATCGATACGGACTTCAAAATCATGTAGGTCTGCTTGTGTATGGCTTTGTTTAAATGATATCTATCTGTTCTGCTACCGAACATAGGTTTCGGGTGTTGGTGACCATGTAAAAGCTTGTATCCGTTTTAAGGGATGTGGCATCGAAACGGGCATTACTCAATAACCTTAATCTCGTGATTACTCTTACACATAACGGAACTAATATCAAAGTGTGTTGTCATATATCATTTTATTTATGATTGTTCTAGAAGACATGTCGCTTCTCTTTAAGTGGGTTAAATAATTATAAGTGAATTGATTGAGTTATTATTTTTTTACCACTTTATATATGTAGCGGTTGCTTCGTCTACAGCGTGGTTATTGAATGGTTACATGGTATGATAAAGGCTAAACAGCCAAATACGATCCTGAATAACCGCAATGGGAGAGGGACAGAGTGTAGACAGTGTATTTCACAAATTATCACCTAATTTAGGAACGTTAGCACCTACTATATCCAAGATATTATCTTGTAGCGTCTTATTTACAGGGTTTACAATTCTCTTCCATATAAGTGAGACATATCTTGCGAATTGGGCTCTTGGTGCATTCCTATTTAGGAATAATATATAAATATTTGCACTGAAGTTATGTTTGTAAGTATTTGTAGAAGCACGGTCTTCGGCTTTATAAAAATATAGGCAAATGCTGAAAACTCAGGGGACTGTGTGCGAATGCTCAGGCTCTCCAGAGTTTTCCCTGTTCGCATATCGGTGCAATAAGAGCCGATTACTCACGAAGCTGCTCATTATTTAATGTATACAGTCACTACCTTTTCATGGGCTATGTTTCAAACAGAAACGTCTACTTTGTGTCACTAAATATAGTTACGTTTGTTACGAACCAATGATTAGACAAACTGTTTGTATATTTTCTTATATTCTGGTTCATAAAGAAATGGCTTTATCAACGTCAAGTAGACAGCTAGACGTTTGAAATCAGTATGTAGACAAAACTTGTCATTCTGCGGTGAAACACAATTATTTGTATATTTCACGCTTGTATTATAAATGCAAAATTAGTCACGTTGTATGAATGTCATACCATTAATATATACATAGAAAGAGTTACGTGTAGATGCTATTAAAATTATATTTATTTCAAAAGATCGGCATCGGATATTGTAGTTGAATGACCCGTATATCTGTGCTATTTTTTAAACATTCGATTTCAAATAGATCGATCGTTAAAGCTTAAACGGTATTTGAAATGTTTGCGACCAAAGACAAAATTAAACATTATCAGAAACTTTGTCGCAAAACTTTCAACTTCATCGAATAATATATTTAGTTTCATTTATAGAGAGATTCTAAATGTTTTGCCTAGATCTGATTTCTAAATTAATTACCTTCAAAACCAGTGAGACTATGCTTTTGAGTACCCACAACATAGGTTTCCATGAATGCGTACGGAGATATGGTGGCACCAAAACCTGTTTACTCTTCTTAATCTAGTCCTCTACAGATGTTTCAAAATTCGTCTGAACATTAGAACGTGTCGGACGAAAGTCCAAATTATATCTTCAGACTTACGATATTCAGCGAAATCCGTCGTTATGAGGCAAATGTTAAGAATCGGTGCCTGTCATCGCACATGGAATATAGTACATATATACGAGGACCCATTCATGAGGTTAAGTCTTTTTCAATAGGTGTAATTTGCTAACTATCGAAATGTATTCAGATTTCTATCGTATAATATGTTAACCATCGAATCGTATTAAGTTTTCAATAGCACATTTAGTTATAACTGGCTTTGATCTTTTGATGCAATCCCCGCCCACCGCCATAACGTCTCATTAAGCCGACAAAATATTCCATTAAATAGTCCATACGACTAGTGTTTTCATCATACAGTATTTGTTCTCTTTCTTTTGTATTACGATTATATGACGCGTTCAACATTAGTTCAGTTATACCACGGCGACAGTTCACTTATTCATGATACCCGGGTAAACAAATCACTACTAAGCTAGGAAATGTGCCTTGCCCAAGGGCATTCCACCATGACAATCGTTCCGTGACTCGGGATCGAACCCGGGACGCCGGCAATCATACAACATGACTATCTCATTTACATGGAAAATCATTGCTAGAGTTTTATTGAAACTAATTGGTTAAACATGCAAACCCAGATCAGACTACGCGGATGCGCTAGCTGAGCTGCAACTACAATGGCTGCTAATGATTTAAGGTTGGTTTTCGCAGAGCGCCGCTTAATGTTCAATTGTACATCATCATCACCATCATCATCATAATTATCATCATCATAATAAGCGTGCATTATCGTTCTAAGATATATATCTTTATTATCGTACGAAGTACTTTCATAGTCTATCAAGAGATGAATCAATGTTTCAATGAGGTTTTTACAATGTTGCATTAAAAGTCACATGGGCTACGATTTTTTGAAGTGTCTTATATCGTATTACGCTCGTTTTCTAAACTCAACAAATTAAACGTTATATTCATTGATTGCAGTTTCTATCAATTTCCCACACTGAACAGAATATGCAAGGTCATACACGATCTCCCTGGCTCACACCTGGGCATTGTATACAGGACCCGGGGAGTTGACAAGGGCCCACCCCCGTTAAACCTTTGTCCCTTTAATTCGCGTTGGATGCAATTGGAAAGGTGGTAATCAACGGGCATGTATACCTTCATTGAAATAAGTTTAAGAAATTGATTTTTTAAGAATACTTATAATTTTAATGACACCATTGATGTATGACGGCATCGGTGTAAAAGAAATCACCGTCTTAAACAGTTTACATATTTTTTGCTCGAGCCATCTGCTTTACAATCATCTTACCAAAGAGTATAGCATCTTGAAAATGTGAACTATTAGTTTGATAACAATTTTCGCAAACAATACAGCTCGCGGTGAGCTGTTTCCCCTTAAATCCACATTGCCCCCAAAACCCTTATTACATGTGAAATGTAGACACCCTATTTTGTACATGGAAGAGTCTACCTTAAACAATTCGGCGCTGAAAGTGTTAATATTTTGGACAAGTTCTCATGTTCAAACAATGTTTTAAAAAGTCCACGTCTTAAGAAGGGTCTATTAAAGCGTCAAATTTCGTTTATATTAGAGAAAAGGTTAAAGTTATAGAGAAAAGGGACCTGTTTTGCATAAGAAAGAGCTAATCTTGTTTTGATAAACTAAACCTTCGTGGAATCCCTAGAGTGACAATAAATGTGTAAATAATTCCAATGTTTTGAAAAGGGGCCAACAATTGTTGACGTTTGTTTGGTTTTAACACAGACGTTCCAAAAATGGGGACAATGGTCGCTGTGGCGTTAGTAATTCGTTAGTTCCTGAACCGGCGGTATTATCAGTATTTCAAATATAGCACATTTTATATAGGGTAGCATCTCCTAAAACAGTAAAACTGTCCCGATATTAACGCTTCCGACTTCACCCAATCTCCGCAAGTATGAGCGTCAAAGAGGGGTGCCACGCCTTTTTTAAAAATAGAATATGACCAAACAAAACAGTAAGCAGCGTTTTAAGCTGCAGAAAAGGCTCAGGTGATTCTGTACGTCGACATAAGACTCGCCAGTGCTTTCCTTGGGAGTATACGTAGATTATAAACCGTTGTGAAGTTTCTGACCAAACGCTGGAAATCGTAACCCCTTAGTGACTTTTCATCCCGCGCATGAGTATGTTAAGATATACCACTGGTCTCTAACGGAACAATTCCTGATGACTTGGCCAGAGTGTAACGTTCGCATGATTAATGCATACCAACAGATTCGTGTATTTCAAAAGTATCCCGCCGTTCTTTCTCCCCTGCATTATCAAGTGAACACGTAAAAACAAACACTTTACTCGTCCTTGAAAGGTTATTAAACTCTCGTTAAGAACATCACAAATGGTGGAGTACTGTTCTTTTAAATTACCGCGGTCGTTCAAATATGTTTGTTTGCATGTTTTTGTGCCGATTTCAACATTTTTTCCAGTTATACTACGGCGTTACCTGGGTACGTAACGGTATGTTACCTGTACTATTGGTCCATACATTCCGACACAAACGAGCCAGTCGTACTGTTGACCCCACACCACTTAGCGTCTAGGAAGGAAGGTCATTACTACAAGACTTTGGTATGATCCGTTCAAATATGTGATTGAACATTTTCCTGGGTCATTTATTAATTATGTTATCTCCATTCGTAATTTGCACAAGCCTGAATTTGAAATACGTATATGTTTGCATATTTCAATTTATGATGAGACAGATCAGTAAGCAAAGCGAATACAAGTGACGACTATAATCGATGCTATTCAAACTTAAAACCAATTATCTGCAGTGGATGTTTTAATTCCAAGTAGTACTTAAGACTTGTCCATACCTTGCGCAACAAAAGTAAAAGGAAAGGATTTTCAAAGGATACGAGTATTACGTAACCTCTGTCAAATCTACGACAGCTGATCTTAAAATAGTAACAGAAAAACCGAGACAATGTTAATTTCATTAGTTATCCCATTTCCGTCTAGCTAGTTGCATCATTATTAATATTTCTCTCGAAGCGCTGATGGGATGCAGTTGTGATAAATCTTCCCATTTAACTATTTACTTATTAGTCTGTACATTTAACCTTTTACCTCCTAGAAACGTGATCTGCGGAATTTGATTTTAATTTCTCTCTGGAGAAGGTTATAGTACTCAATAGTTGTTAGTGTTAAGCATTTACTTCCTATTGATGAACATCCAGACTTCTCTTGAAATGTTATTTATTTTAAATGGTGCAGTTTAGAAGACAAACTGGTACATTATAGAGTGGTTTAAAGTATGCGGTCGCCGAGTTGATGGACTGATTCATTACCTAACTTAGACACATATGATATATGTGCATCCGCCCTCGTTGAAATGCTGACATAGTGCTTTGTAAATGACTGTGCAATGCAATCTACCGGATCGCCTATGTGGGACGGTGCTAAAGGTTGACGTCCGGGTTGTACAAGTACAATATGCGACAGAATCGTGCCAAGTTCTGAATTAATTGACTGATTATTTGGTATTGCACGACGCTTTCAACAATTTTCATTTCTATCCTAACACCAATGCAAACCCCGCAACCTTGAGTGCCAAGGAGGACATACATTACTACCAGTTTTAAAGTCTTTCGTATGAACCGGCCGGGATCGAACCCGCGACCTCCCGCTCCACAGAGGCGGTCCTCAAGTTCGGAAACTATACCATGTTTAAATCCTAAACTGTGTCCCGCTTGTAGATGGGTTTTTGACGTATATGTAGCAGATGGCTTTTCGACAACATCATGACAAAAAGGGAAATTGTACATGACGAGCAGGTTCACCTTTTGTTCACCGAAATAATGTTGACGGTGGCAATTAAATTCCAGAATTGCACAATAAACAAATCTCAATTTTGAGAATGTCACTTAAATCGCATGGCAACTAATAAATAACAAAATTAATGTATGTTCTTGTGTCAGGCCAAGAATATTCACAAGAATAAATAGAGCATAGAGAATGAAAGTAAGTTTTTGAATATTTTCTGTCCCCATAAGTCTAGACCATGCGCATGTATTAATGGTCAAAAAAGTGCCTACTTCAGCATTATTGTGCTTATTCACTGTCCTAAAATCTCCCCGCAGAATAAAATAAAAACAGGTATTAATTGTCACTTTTTTGTATTATTAATGCAGGAAACAAGGATGAAATAACATGCGCTGTATGCGTAATTAATGTGATTTGAAAGTAATATTGTATCAGATGGCTTTAGAATAAAATTGCGCAATACAATATAGAACGTGTTTTATATTCATTAATATTCGTAATCTCCAGGTATGAACCCTTTCCCTTTTATGATATGTTAAATTCAACTGCTTTGAAAACCTCTTTAGTAAAAGTAAAATCTAGCAAAAAAAACAGGAGTTAAATTTTGAACTCATGAGACACAAAAACTGATTACTGTTAAGTAATTTATACTACTACTTTGTTTTTATTTGAAAAACATATACTGGTGACAGTTTTAAGGATTATACAGTGCAAAGCTTATCGAATACGCTGTTTACCCCTTATGCTGCCATACGTGCTCCTGTACGTGTCCCGTATTGCAGGACTTTACGACTTAAAAGTATAATCACGATCAATGCAGACCAATATCAGTCTGAAGGTTAGTACAGTCTAATCTTCGATCTTCATCTTTGGTTACACATGTATCAATATGTCGCCAAAGTTACCCCATGTATGTGTATGAATGTTGACGGTACCAGGTGGAGCATGAATTAGGCGGGATAAGTGTTAAAATGTGTCTTACGTGATAGGGAAATGCCCGGATCAGTATAAGCTGTTATAATAAGAATATGGACGGAGCTGCGTCAGATCGAAAACGGTCTGTATGTATGTATGTATACAATATCAATACAGACAGAGGCGAGTCTTAGCATACACACGGTCTCACCAGAGTAATCTATGTCCGCCTAGCTATACTATATATACCTAATAGTGCTAGATGTTATGTATTACCCAATATAAGAAGTATAGTGTCGGCATTCATTTTCCTTTTATTACATTTACATTTATCGGTGGTGTCAAAACGGATATAACAACTAAACCTGACGAGGCTTAAATTGCAATTAAAGCCGTAACATCAGATTAAAACGTTGCAGACATCGCAATGTCTGATTTCCTGATTTGCATACGTTGTTTCCTTCTCGGTGTATAATATATGCCGTCACGAAGTAGGCACACCCGTTGCATGATATGCATGTATGTATGCAAGAGGTCTTTGTGCTCGTATTGTTGGAATTAATACCGCTTTCAACAGCACATCGAACATTCGAAGTAACCCGTATGTAAGGTACGGTATCGTACCATAACACCGGCCGGTACGTCAATACGTCATTACACATCTGATAGGGCGGAAGTCCTGTGCTTTCAAGTGGTGTAGTCTTTCAGTATGTTTGAAAGGAAATGGACTCTGTATAAGAGTATGCGATGAATACAATAATTATGAAGTTCAGTGCAAAACTGTTTGCATCTTTTCAAGGTGACGACCAATTAACTTCTTAATGTGTTGTGATTGGCGTCTAGTGCCTTTGCAATAGAATCATTACGGTCGTGTGCAGGTTGTGAGAGAGGGTTGCGTATGGAGAACTCCGAGAATATCAACATAAACGGACAGAAGCCCATTTGCATAAATTATGCTGATTACCGGAAATAGGTTTTAACACGTTGAAACACATCGTTAAAGGCGAAAAACTAAAACGCTTCATATATCGAGGGGGCTTGGCGTGAAACGGTTGTAACTAAAATTGGTATTTTTTACCAAGGTTAATCGCCTCGCCATGAAGTCTTTATAAGCGTTAAAATCATTTTTCTTGGTAAACAATGGAAATTTAGGTGCCATTGCTCGTTCTGAGCAATGGCACCTAAATTTGCATTGTTTACATAGGGGTCAAAATTGCCCCTAAACCAGGGTTTTCAAAATAGGTTTTTAGTTACAACCGTTTCACGCCAAGCCCTCGATATGTGCAAATCTTAATACGCAGCTGACAGTTTGGGTTTCCATCGTTCCCTTATTTAACCTAAGATTGCACAAGATAACTATAATCTAATTGTGGAAGAACAGGACATTTCTTAAAATAGGTCGCAGGTCGTGTTATACATTGAGTTTGCATTGGTTTTCAAAATAATCTGGAAGACAGAAGTTCTAAGGTAGAGCGTCGGTCTCGTGGTCTTAAGGGCCCCGGGATAGAATCCATGGGGAACTGGTCCAGAATTTGGGGCGAGTACTGGTAGAGCAACTTAAAAAGTAGACATCGAGCATGATTAATCCTTTCCCACCTACAAAAGATCTGCATCAGAAGACTTTGAAAAGATGTATGCAATTAGTATGGACACTTTTTATAAACAATTAATACTTATACAATAAAGCTGAAAAACATTGTCGCAAAGGTGGAAATAGCTCATTATCAAGATGTAAACACAAGCATTTGCATAGTTGGTGCGTTTCTATTTTAAAACGGTATTCTGTTTATGTTGCAAAAAATAAAATGATAATTATGAGCTATCATCTGCCATAAGCGTCTCAAGTAGACAACTTTACAAAGGCTTTACTAAATATAGAACGTTATAAACAATATAACGTTTGATGTAATTAAATTAAACGAGGCAGTCTGCATGTTGAAACGTGCAGTAAATCACATGTGTGGCTTCATGCGAGATTTATTGCCATCATGTCGGTTGCGTTAAATGCGTTGAATCTATGACCAAGTATTAAATACAATAAAACATCATGATTTAAGGACGTTGCAACGTCGAAGTGGACCTTAAAGCAATACTTGTTGTGCTAGTATTGTTTTCTTTAGTGAATACCCACATCTGCCAGGGTTTCAACAAAGACGTATATCGGAATCTTCCCTAATACCCCTTTCGTGTGACAAATCCTCTCGGAAATATAATGGCTCTAGTTATTACAATGTTGGGAAAGGAAAACTTGCTCGCCGAAGTATCAGAGAAGAGCGACATTGTCAGAGATTCTTGAACCGGCTTGTTTAAGGAACGGATTCTTTCCGTTTTCCCATTTCGTGTGACAAATTCACTTGGAAATATATATAGCTCTAGTTGTTATAATGTTTGGAAACGAAAACTCGCTCGTCGATGCATCAGAGAACAGCGACATTGTCAGAGAACCGGCGGCGTGTTTAAGGAAACTGCCTCGCAAAGGTCTCTTTCTTAACTGGGTTCAACGATATTTAAATGAACCGCGTCGAATGACATTGGGGAGTATTGGCTTAACTCTTTCAGCGCCGAATTGTTTAAAGTAGACTCTTCCATGTTCAAAATCGGGTGTGTCCATTTCTCAAGTTATGAAGGTTTTGGACTATTTTGGTAACTAAAAGGCAAAAAAATGCTGATTTCAGGTGAGACAGCTCGTTACGAGCTGACTCACCTAAATCTGCATTGTTTGCCCAAAACCTCAATATTGCCTGTGGCGCTGAAAGAGTTAACGGATTGGCATCTTTTAAAGTTAAATTGGCGTAAAAACTAGTGGGCTACACTTCTTGCTTTTTGTCATTAGTTAACTCGTGATGTATTCGATACGCGTTGCTGACGAATCTGGTGAGACTGTGTGAAGATTCAATGAGACCCTCAGATAGTCATCCGTGGTTCAACTATTGAATACAAAGGTATACAAAAAAGAAGCCCATTTTATGGCGGTCTCCCTAATATGTTTGACCTTACAAAAAGTTCACCGAACATCATGTAATACAGTTTCAGTGATGCATTATTAAATCATTAAATTATATTTGAAAAATGTCAACATTTTACTCAAGGTTTCTAAAGCCCCATTCATTAAAACATCTTTTCGATAAAAAAAAAAGCCGGAAGGAGCAACAAAACTTTATTTGATAGATAGTTAAATATCCCTTATTTCCTCGTATTCTACGGTTATTTCTATGCTTTATCTAAAATGAATTCGCATCGAAAACATCTAAAGAATAAATAAGTGTTTAATTAATTTTGAGGCAGTTAGGAATCTTTAACACAACGATGTCTAAATCTGAGCCGTTCGACGAGAAAACCATCAATATGGACTCTGCTGAATGTATCGACCCAGATCAGCCTGCGCAGTCCAATCAGGGACGACGGATTCCGTCTCAGGGGGATAGACGTATAGAGTAATTATTTCTGAAACAAAAAACACACAGGAGGCGAAAAGTGGCTGTCCGGGCTAGCCTGCGCGACATGCTTAGGCTGATCCGGATCTTTACATTACGCAGAGTCCACACTGTTGGTTTTCTTGTGGAACGGCTCATATGTGATGTTTCTCCGATGTCAACAGTGTCCGTGTGTGTGTGTGTGTGTGTGTGTGTGTGTGTGTGTGTGTTTTAAGTAACACGGATTAACTTATTGATTGTATAAACAATTTGAAAATAAACAAAAATAAAATAAAGAGAAAACTGTAGATACAAATATTAACTGATTTAACAGGCAATGCGTTTAACTCTTTCAGCGCCGAATTGTTAAAAAAATAGACTCTTCCATGTTCAAAATCGGGCGTCTCCATTTCTCTTGTAATAAGACTTTTGGAATATTTTTATAACTAAAAGGCAAACAATGCTGATTTCAGGTGAGACAGCTCGTCACGAGCTGACTCACCTGAATCAGTATTGTTTGCAAAAACCTCAATATTGCCTTTGGCGCTGAAAGAGTTAAGTAAAGTTGATTCCGTTTTCTTGGGAAAACTGTCTTAAAACATTAACTTTGTGGCCCATGACGATATACGAATAATGTATTTAAAATCGCCCTTTTGACCTTTCGTTTCACACAAAACTCAAGTTTAAAAGTTTCTATTTTTTATCATTATATTTATTTATTTTAAAACCATCCACGCTTTACAATACGACTGTCGTACGTGTTAACTTCTGTATCGTTCAGTTACAACTATTTATTTCGGTAAGTTTTTGCGGTTTTACCTCATTTGATAGTGCTAGTGTCTTCTGCGTTTAATACATTTGAACACAAATACTGAGTAAACCCTTTCCCTCATACGACAATTCTGCAGCAGACGACTTTGAAAATATGTTGTCAAAAAATAGAAAATCTCTCTAATTGAATGGATAACCTATGACTAAAAGGGGACAACATAGTGGCAAAAGGAGAAATTGCTCGTTTTGAGCAATTTCTTCTTTTGTCACTGTGTTTTCTAAAAGCCGTCTGCTTCAGAGGCGTCAGAAAGCGTCTATATGAGGGAAAGGGTTAAGACACGGTTGGAAAAGGAGAAGTTGTGTGTTTAGAGCCATTTCTTCTTTCTTCTCGAACTTTTCAAAAGTCGTCTGCTTCAAATCCGTCAAATGACACCTGCATCAGGGGATGAATCAAGTAAATACTTATTGAACTATCAAAATATACATTTGCCTCTGCCTTGTGGACATGTTTGCAGCGTCCTTAAATAAGGACAGCGTTCAGGGTTAATATCTATGCAAATTAGTTAAACGATAAAAAAATCAAATTGTACCAAAATACATGGCATTTAACCCTCTACTTAATGTATATAATTACACCCCTTCACTGTTTACCTTATATTATAATTTTACAGTCGTCTGCTATTAAAACATCACAGGAAATGATAACGTGTAACGGAGGGTGAATCTGACGTGTAATTGTAATACATCATTGGAAACAACGTGAGAAATGGATAAATTGCTTAGCTTTAATGAGCGAAGTCTCGGGTCCTAACATGTCTGCCTATATGCAATATTGCAAAACATCTAAAGGTGTTGCCCTATATGTGTCACATGTTTGTTTAATTGAAACCGATTCGGGTTCGATCCCCGGTCTGGTCGTACCAAAGACTTTAAAGTATGGTAGTAAAGCGGCATAAAACACCAAACAATCCGTTAATCAATACCAAAGTATTCTACATGTACAGCTGTATCCCGCTTTATCTGGTGGTTTGGTGTTTAGTTTCGTTACGTTTCAGTCCAAGTTATAATAATCCCCTATCCTTGTATACGTGCAAATGTGTAAAGGTTGTTTGTACGTTATGAATTATTCACTGTGAAATCCCCACTAAGAAAGAGAATCTGATTTCAATGTCAACCAGGTTTTTTAAGGTAACCGGAGTGCGCTTTTGTTGAAGCTATTTTTTTACAACGTTAGCAAGTTTTCTTGTCGGACTAAGATTTTATAATCGTTGATTTTGTGTGCCGGCATGTTTAAGAGAGAAAGAGGACGATGCACTTTAGGTTGGTACATTTCACCCCCCTTTTCCCAAATACAACATATCTGTGGCAGACAATTCTAAAACATCTAGGCAACAATATGTATGTAAAATATATGAGCCGTTCCACGAGAAAACCAACATTATTGACTCCGCGTAAAGTACCCGGACAGACACTTTTCGCCTTCTGTAGATTCTCTGTTTCAGGAATCATTACTTTACACCTCTATCCACCTGAGACGGAATGTGTCGGCCCGGATTAGCCTGCACGGATTGCGCAGGCTGATCTGGAGCGATACATTACGCAGATCCAATAATGTTGGTTTTCTCGTGGAATGGCTCATATGTATGATCAATTATTGAATAAAGTTTAAAACATTGTGTCAAACAGAAAATTGCTAATTATGAGCAACTTTCCTTCTGCCAAAATGTATTCAAATGTTGTTTACAGCAGAGGGGTCAAAACGCGTCTATATGAGTGAAACGTAACTGTTTTTTGGAATAAAAAGAGATCAAGCACAATTCATAGCACACGGACTGCACAATCCCGCGCGTCGTGCCATGACAAAGTACCCCATACACGAACCTTTTACCACGTCCCCCCGATCATTATCAAATCATAATGGTCGCTTTCAAAAAATCATTCATTGTCATAAGCTTATTATGTTATTTTCGTACGTTTCTCACGTCAATTACACTTAGAAAGCGGCACCTGGCCCAAATATGATCAGTCAGTCGCGTCACGAGAAAACCCACACTTCCGGAGTTAGCCAACAACGGAGGTAGTACGTTTAATCTTTACCCACTTACACTAAATATGCAGCGAACGACTTTGAAAACATAGTGACAAAGAACCTGAAAAATATCCATTAAAGATAGCTTAATTGTTAAATAAAGTTGAAAATATTATGGCCAAAGGGGAAATTGCTCATCATAAGCAATTTCCACCTTTGGCCACAATGTTTTCAAACGTCGTCTGCTGTTAAAATGCGTCTGCAGGTGGGAAAGGGTTAAACTTATGTATTTTACATCGATTGCGAGACAAGCTTAGAGCTTATACATGTATTAATCACGTTCGATGTCTGCTTTCTTTGAGACATAACCAGCACTCGCGCCGTTTGTGTGGAAAAATACAAAAGGCAGAACCCACTCATCACGGGATTCGAACCTGGGACCTTTGGTACGAAAGGCAAACGCTCTACCACAGAACCTCTGCGCTGTCTTCCACAACGAAGATACAGATTTACACAGTACATCGTCCTACGATCTAATGCAAGGTAAAAAAAAAAAAATACAATACATCACATGAAAACATGAAACGAACGGAAAAGAATAAATACAATACATCACATGAAAACATGAAACGAACGGAAAGGAATAAATACAATACATCACATGAAAACATGAAACGAACGGACAAGAATAAATACAACACATCACATGAAAACATAAAACGAGCGGAAAAGAATAAATACAATAAATACATCACATCTTCGTAGACACCGTTTGTCCTATGATGTGGGGCAATCTCTGTTCAATGGGAACCTATATAATATATGTTCGTGCTTGTCACCCTGTTTTCTTACACACCAACCAATGCATCCTGGTGTTTTAGACAAGTTTAAACTGTTCGATTTTCACAATCGGGTGAATATGTTCGGTTAATACCTTGTATGTAAATTTAGTTTTTAGAAACTTGTCAAAATCATATTTTACGTTATTCTATAAAAAAAAAACATTAAGTTAGACTACATCGGAAGAATTATGTCAAATTGTTTTTGTGGTACATTTTGGTAATGCGGTCTCGTATACTTATAGAATGCGAAATCAAATACGTATTTCTCATAGTTTTCAAAGTATGTATATATATGCGATTTTAAAGTGAAATGGCTTGGTGGTATTGGAGCGTGAAAACCCAAAGTGATAATTTATGTCTTATTCGCATGGTTACTTATCTAGTTAACACTTTTCCCGATACAGTCAAAGTGAAACAAATTTTTAACACCAGACGAATTTTGAAAAAAAAAATGCGGGGGTTCTATCTGCATAGTTGTTGGGTTCAAAAAAGAGACCAAGCTGATTTTACGAGTTTAGAATTTTACTGCATCTAAATATGTGCAGTCTATTTGACACACATTTCAAATTCCTTACATTCCATTCGTAGCTTGAAATAATAAACTTATAATGAGAATCTCCAAGGAGGGCGAGAATCGGCGAGATTTGACAAAGTGAAACGATAAACGGTATGGACGGTCCACCATAAACCAGGGATACTTACATTTTTGTGGTTGGATTATGGATGTAATAATAATAGCCAATTTACGCCTCGAAGTGGTAGTGAAATATGTCCCTTCACGCCATTTATTGACACTTGTCTTGTTATACGCGACTTTAAAACATTGGCTTATCATATTATAGATGATTTTAAACAACATTTTCGAAAAATATGAACAACGATAAGTCTGAACTTATACTTATTTCTTACATTGTTGTCACTATTTCAACATTTCGATCTCCATCTGGAGTTAAGCACTTTTAAAGCTGAAATGTATCTCTTTAACTTGGAGATATCTCTCTAAATGTATCTCTCCTAATGTCAGAGATATATCTTATACTATATCTTATAAACGAATGACATCTAAGTGAAGTTGCCATAGGTCTACCCGGTCATGTTTGAATGTTGTTTTAATATTAACGCAATCAAATAGGTATATACCCCCACAGCAGTATAGCTAAACATACCTTCCATTAACAACAAGACCACAACTATGTCAAACGAATCAATTCGCTTGTTGGTCGCTTTCAACAGTTGTTGAGTTAATATATCACGGCGTTTCCTGTGTAAATTACCAGTACAACTGGTCCATCTATCCTTGTCATGCTTACCCCCACAGTCCTTAGCGCCGAAGTCTTACGCAGCATGAAACCAAACCAGTTTGGGCCTATTAAATATGCCGTATTCAGTTGAGAATATCAGTTACGTCCCGTCGACAAAACATTGACCAATGATTCCTAAGTGTCTAACCGGTACTTACACCAGGACTTGTGCCTTGTACAAATACATATGCTTGCTTGTTTGGTGCCTTACGCCGCTATCAACAGTTGTTCAGTTATATGTAGGCGTTTCCTAGGTAAGATACCAGTACTACTGACCCATTCATACTGGCAACATCCAGTCAGTCGTTATGTTAACTCCGCAACCATGAACACCAAGGAGGGCAGCCATGACTACCATTTTAACAGTCTTGCACAAAGGCATATAAACACGGATGACGTTGAAAGTTCAAGTCGGGATTCGATTTATCGACCCTTCGATCGAAAGACATCGTCTTACTCGAACGTCCTATCGCCGGTGTCCTGTTCTGTTCTATATGTCAAGGTCCTGACTATGAATAAGAACTCACCATGAATGATAATGCACTTTGAGTAAGTCTTCTTGTTTGGGGGGTGCTGTCAAATCTATGCCTGTCATTGTAATTTATTACCGACATTCATTTGACAATCTACTTATTGCCGCCTAATGTGGTATCTAGCCCCTTGTCTATTTATTCATCTGAACTGTTTCAGCGCCGAATTGTTTAAAGTAGACTCTTCCCTGTTCAAACTCGGGCGACTCTATTTTCATGTTATAGGATTTTTGGGATATTTTTATAGCTCACAGCCAAACAATGCAGATTTCAGATGAGACAGCTCGTCACGAGCTGACTCACCTGAATCTGCATTGTTTGCAAAAAGCTCAATATCGCCTTTGGCGCTGAAAGAGTTAACTATTTCCCGCTGGCAGTCGCACTTCAACGCATTTATACCAGATGACTTATGGACACATTGTGGCAAAAGGAGAAAGTGTTCATGATGAGTTATTTCTCCATTTCATTAAATGTTTTCAACTCATTTAAAAAATCTAAATTTTCGTGGCCTCGTGGTTAAAGAAAAATGACATCAGAACGAAATAGTTATTTGAGTTATTTGAAAAAAAAGAAAGACACACAAAAGTCAATCCGAAATCAAGCCATATCAGTACCAGTCTACATACAAGCTGATGCTGATCTTGATCTGTATTCTTTCCTTGATTTGTATCACCAGATATTTAGTCAGTTATTCGTATTTCAAAGTAAACATGACATTAATAACACTGATACCTCTATTTCGATCACATTTAAATACTTTAAAGCGATGTAAGGGACGCTGTCCGGGATGGGTGGTTAGCATATAGATTAGAACCAGAATAAACGTAAACAATGATTTACTTGCAATAAAAAGCTACGATTTCATAAAAATGTAGTTGAAAGCTACATAAAAGGACGGTACAAACAACCAAATATACATCAAATACCGTCATATCGTTGAATTCATAAATGACCAATGAAATCGGCGAAGCATAGACTGTTTACTTAGAAAACTCGTAAACAGGTGATTTGATGAATTGTGACATATTGCTTGATTACTCTCCGTGAAAAATATCGTGCTCTAAGGTCATCGTGGTTGGATTGGTAAAACGTATATATATAAATTCTCACTACTAAACGAATACATTAACAATAAATTCATAGTATTTATTGGTGTAAATGTGATGTGTTTATTTGTTTATAAAGCTTCCTCCGACGGTATTTAAACTATAGCACAGTGTTTATTGGATAAATTGCTGGTACTGCAGGCACTAGGGCGTCAGTCGATATCACAAGACCACGGATCGAACCCGTATCCTTCACTCAGGAGGCGGGCGCTCACACCGCTATACCATTTGGTCGTCATGTACGTACTTGTGTTACCCAGGTGAAAAAGTCCGACCGTGGCTCGAACTTGGGTACTCGTGTCCCGGAGGCGAACACTCTACCCCGTCACTATGTAAGCTAGCTCTATAGCAAGGCGGTATAAGTATACCGTTTTACCAAAACATAGCTACCCAGTGTATAGATATGAGACACACCACTTTACATATAATACATAGCTACCCAGTGTATATATATGAGACACACCACTTTACATATAATACATAGCTACCCAGTGTATATATATGAGACACACCACTTTACATATAATACATAGCTACCCAGTGTATATATATATATGAGACAAACCACTCTACGTATAATACACATGTACATTCTCTCCCCTCCATGTGAAAACGTGTCCTCAAAACCTTCGAGTTATCAACAGTTCTACTTAATCTCACATTGCAGTGGGCTATGTACGTTGGACAGTGGGCGCCAATGTAAAATACACTGGCTCTGGTGTGCGACCAGTTGAATGTAATGAAAGTAAGTTGCGTATAAACAACTGTTACTCGACTAGAAAGCATTCACCTCAATTACGAACAAAAAGCCAGCAGACATATGTTGCAGTCCACGCTTATTTAACATGAACATCATGCACAGGGGGATTTACAATTATGAGCATTCCGTATAGTCACATGCCTTATTACACACGTAATCATTATGCACAGCGCCCCTAGTGAGTCGTGAAGTCTGGCGTAGTAATACAAACCTCGTCAAAAAAACTCGATAAGGAAGAGTGAACCGGTCTATGTTAATTAACCCTTTCCCGCATATAGACGCATTTTGACGCCTCTGCAGCAGACTACTTTTGAAAAACATTGTGGAAAAAAAGGAGAAATTGCTCATCATGAGCATTTCCGCTTTTGCCCCAATATTTTCAACACTATTCAAGCATTATATACTTTCATTTATAGAGATATTCCATGTATTTGCCAATAAGTGGTCTCCTGCATATTCAGGGGCGTAGCTCCCTTTAGGCACTGTAGGCACGTGCCTACACATTTTTTCTCAAAATGCCCCAAAATGCAGCTGCAGCGATAGACATCTGCGTAATGTATCGACCAGATCAGCCTGCGCTGTCCGCGCAGACTGATCAGGCGACACATTCCGTCTTAGGGGGATAGATGTATAGGGTAGTGATTCCTGAAACAGAAAATCCACAGGAGGCGAAAAGTGTCTATCCGGGTAGGTCTGTGTGGCATGCTTAGGCTGATCCGGGTCGATACTTTACGCAGATTCCACAATGTTGATTTTCTCACGAGACGGCCTACACATTGATTATTGCAAAGCTACGTCCCTGATATTTGTTATACATGGGAATGGTTCAGCATTTATCTCAGTCATTTCGCAATTAATTCAATGGTATGAAAACTCAAACGAATTGTCATGGAGGTTTCATCAGTGCATGATGTTGAAACAGAACGTAGTACCATTGCAAATTCATTTAATTGGAAACGCAACGTACGCGATCTGCACACAAACACGGCATACTCCTTCCCTTCTACATGACCGAGGCGGGTTACATGACGTCTTGAGACACTTTTATATTCGTCCACATCGTATTGCCATTCAAACTTTAAATCTTTCCCACATGCAGACACGTGGTGATGTATATACTGCAGATGACTTTTGAAAACATCGTGGCAAAGGGAAAAATTGCTCATTACAATGTTTTCAACTTTTTTTAATAATTACTTTTTTATTTATTAAGGTTTTCCATAGTTTTGTCTGCATTTCTTTAAAAGTCGTCAGCTGCATATTTTCAGTATGTGGGAATGTGTTATTTAAAGCATCCGATACAAACAGTTTGTTGTTTAAAAAAGGTCAATAAACGATAACGATAAAGTGCACCCTACTTACGTGCAGTGTGTGCACGCTTTGCATCGTAATTGAATGTTATGCTAATAAACCGGGATCTATGACATGTTGAAATAACTCACGTGTCAATGTAATACAAAAGTATGCGAAAAACCATTTTTAGCCGTTCCACGAGAAAACCAACATTGTGGACTCTGCGTAATATATCGACCCGGATCAGCGTAAGCATACCGCACAGGCTAACCCGGACAGACACTTTTCGCCTCCTGTGGATATTCTGTTTCATGAAATATTACTCTATACCTCTACTCCCATGTGAAGGAATGTGTCGTAGGCCCGGATTAGCTGGGTCCATAACATTGGTTTTATCGAGGAACAGCTGATCTACGTTAGTGCAACTCTCGCGTGTGTGTAACTAACTGTACGTTCAACTGGGGCGATTTGGTGCAAAAATAATCGGATTTTTTTTGACGATACAAAAATAGAAAAAGAAAAAAAAATACGGAAGATAAGTAAGTGCATAGGTATCTTTTGTGTCTTGATTTTGAGATAACGTTGTCGATTCGATAGGTGAATTGCATACAGGCGCAACAGCATCATATATACACCTGTCGTTATGAGTATTTGCTATTGAATCAAAACTGGCGTGACTTCCTATGATTACATGATTCTCACTGTATTTCATAAAACGACATTAAATGTACAAAAATGTCAATCTAGCAAAGTTCGGTATCTTTCATAACACTATGACATTGCATGAAACTGATAGCAGTGATGATATGTTTGTCGTAAGAGAGCTTGGAAAAAAAGGCATTTCGCTGAAATTGCATTACTCAGCATTTCAATCTAACTATTCAACAGTTAAATGGTTTTCGCATAGTCTTCAGAGAATTTTTTAAAAAGAATATGTTCATTATTTTCAGCAAATTTGCAGAAGTTTACTGATTAGTAGATCGCCCACGCCACACGACATCTCCAGCTGGCATACCAATAATAACGCATGTGATCAGATTTCATACTTAGAAATATTTGAAACATTACTTATTTTTTTTTAAATTTACAAGAATGACAAAAATGTCGCTTGACAGACAACACACAACAATGAAGTTAATGAAGCCATATACTGGAGTGACAAGAAAATAAACAATAATTGGTGAAGTTATTTGTAACATAGGTCAACGCCACGTCTATATTTTAGTTATCGTTAATTTTAACGTATTGTCCAATTTTGGTGAACAATGAAACGCAACAATTTGGGTAAATAATGGACCAAATTTGTACATATTTTCCTTTATAGTTATATAGCTCTTCCATAGATAACTCTTTTCCCCATACACATACATCTTATAACATCTCTGAGGACATTTGAAAACATTGTGACAAAAAGATACATTGCTCACTGTTTTCTCATCTGTATGGAAGTATACTTGTATGATTTAACTCATGTCGATATACAATTAAACTTTCAGCTCGTATACGACCGTAAAGGCCACTGTTTATTACGACCAGCAGGCATATCCGCGCAATCTAATGAGGTACTAGAGACTTATCAATAAACCATTTCCCACATACAACAAATCTGCAGCAGACTTTATTAAAACTTCTAGGCAAATACATGGAATATCTCTGCAAATAATTAATGGAAAATGTTGAAAACATTGTGACAAAATGAGAAATTGCTCGTTTTGAGAAATTTCTCATTTTGTCATAATGTTTTCAAGAGTATCTGCTGCAAAACGAATGTATGTGGGAAAACCGATTAAGGACACAGTAGACGAGGAACAGCATGCGTTTCCTTGTAATCTGGCGTGGCTTTAAACTATCCAATTCTGATGGAATAAAACAGCTTGAGGGAAGTGACATTAATATAGGATTTGGGACGTACAACAAACAACAAGGTGGTCGATATTCTGTTTTCCGGAAAACGGAAACGGAAAAAAATCTATACATCGTATGACCCTAAAGTAACACTTTCATGTCCACACAAGAGATTTGTAAATTATTTTCCATTCTGTTCAAACATGATCGAGGAATTTTAGAAATGTTAAATGAACGGTCAGTAAATTGGCCATGTCGTATCAATTATTGATGAATCTGACATTTCACGAATTTCACGACATGAGTCAATCTACAGGAGCTCAGCTATTTAAAATGCAAATGAGATAATGGGCGTAACAATGAATTTAATGAATATTGTATATTTCATTTTGTCTCTGTCGTTTTGAGTGACATATGATGAAATATGTGAATATGTGTCTCATTATGTCAACAAATATGATTACTGTTAACATATGTAATGAGATATTTTTCCATGCAAGTAATTTACCATTTCTGATATAAATGTTTGCATATTTATTTCATGAGCTATTTCCCATACAAGGAACCCATCATTTTTGATATATTTCTCTTATGATAAATGTAGAATTTAATTATTGTATACCAAATAAGTGCTTGCGTAGGGAGCCCCAGTTATTTTATACAGATTCCATAGGCGGTGCGATTTAACACCAAGAGTGACAGAGACACCAACTACCACTACATGGACACCATTAAACCTTTCCCACTTGCAGACGCTTTCTGACGCCTCTGCAACAGATGACTATTGAAGATGTTGACCAAAGGTGAAATGGCTAGGTATGAGTAATTTCACCATTTGCCACAGTGTTTACATGAGCATTTTATTTAAAATACTTCTTTCATTTATATAGAGGTTCCATATGTTTAACTTAATGTTTTAGAAGTCGTCTGCTGCAGGTTTGTTGTATGTGGGAAAGGGCTGAACCTATCGTATGCAAACATGCACCAGATTTCTACCATCAATTCAAAACCTCATCTTTCGATGACAGGCGTACCCGGATATACAATTTTCGCCCCCTGTGGATTTTCTGTTTCAGGAATCACTACTCTATCTATCCCCCTTAGACAGAATGTATCGGCCGGATCAGTCTTCGCGGACAGCGCAGGCTGATCTGGTCGATACATTACGTAGATGTGTATCGCCGCAGTTGCATTTTGGGGCATTTTTAGAAAAAAATGTATAGGGCACGTGCCTACAATGCCTAAAGGGAGCTACGCCCCTGGTACATGATGGTGAATTAGCCGTCCCGTTCGACCGGATTATTGTTAACAACTGCGTTAAACCCATTCAATCAAACGAATCAGTACCGAAAAGCAAAACTGCTAAATGATATATGGCATAAACAGGACAAGAAATGATATCTAATCATACATTTTTATTTTTTTTTAGATTTTACCTTTCTCCGTCTCATTATTCTGAACGTTTACAAAAATTTAACAGTAGCTCCATTGGGAGGAGCTATTAACGAATCGCCTGTGGAGAGTTCGAAATATAAACATAGTCTTCTTGTGAACGAGATTGACACACGCAAATGAAGCCCCAATTTACAAATCATTGTCCAGTTAAATAAATACATAAAAAGGCAATCCAGGGTCAACGAACTTCTAGCGAAAAACCTACAAACAGTGAATGACAAAGGCGTTCAACACTTCCCATTGTACTGCAAATGTGGTGTAATTTCGGACAGCTTGAATACGGGCATAAACTAGTAAAATTCCTCTTTAATAATCTTATACAATTTCGGAAACGAGTAAAGCATATGAGCCTTCCACGAAAAAAAAAACTATATGGATTCTACGTAACGTATCGATCTAGGTCAGCCTGTGCAGTCCGCGCAGGCTAACCAGGCCGACACATTCAGTCTCAGGGGGATAGGGGTATAGAGTAAAGATTCCTGAAACAGTAAATTCAGAGAAGGCGAAAAGTGTGTGACCGGATTAGCCTGCGCGACATGCTTTTAGGCTGATCCGGATCGATACTTTACGCAGAGTCCATAATGTTGGTTGTCTCGCGGGACGGCTCATATCAATATATCTGCGTAATGTATCGACCAGATCAGCCTGCGCTGTCCGCGCAGACTGATCCGGCCGACACATTCCGTCTAAAGGGGGATAGATAGAGTAGTGATTCCTGAAACAGAAAATCCACAGGAGGCGAAAAGTGTCTGTCCGGGTTAGCCTGTGCGGCATGCTTAGGCTGATCCGGACCGATACTTTACGACGAGTCCACAATGTTGGTTGTTTCTCGGGACGGCTCAAATAGCCTCTTTGGAAAGAAGTAGATGTAGATGCTATGTTTTAAGGGTTAGTTTGTGTTGATTTTATTAGTCATTGTAAGAATACCTCCCACCTTGTTGAAATTTTAGTTGGACTGAGAGGGCTAAATTATGCGATTAGTGGACGAACCATTATTTATACTGTAGCTAAATAACCCCGTAAGATATACAGGTGTCGACGAACCTATATATATATATTAACTATTTTCTTTACCTACCGGCACGAATCTTTATGATTTAGGGTTATTGAAAATTAACGTCGCTTTCAAGAAATCCATCGGGGCCGAGTGGTTAGCATCGGGGATTTGGAAACGGGCGCTCCGGGTTCAATCCCCAGTCGCAGTGGTTTTCTCTGTTTGTCACAATGTTTTCATCTTCATTCAATAACTGTTCTTTCATTTACAGAGAGTGTCATAGTTATGACTGAAACGTTTTCAAAGTCGTCTGGTTCAGATTTATTTTGTAAGTGGGAAAGGCTTAATCATTAGTAAGTCAGGGGCGTAGCTTTGCAATAATCAATGTGTAGGCCGTCTCGTGAGAAAATCAACATTGTGGACTCTGCGTAAAGTATCGACCCAGATCAGCCTAAGCATGCCACACAGGCCTACCCGGATAGACACTTTTCGCCTCCTGTGGATTTTCTGTTTCAGGAATAACTACTCTATACATCTATCCCCATAAGACGGAATGTGACGGCCGGATCAGTCTGCGCGGACAGCGCAGGCTGATCTGGTCGATACATTACGCAGATGTCTATCGCCGCAGCTGCATTTTGAGAAAATAATGTGTAGGCACGTGCCTACAGTGCCTAAAGGGAGCTACGCCCCTGTAAGTCATTCAAAAATATGAACACTATTATTTACTATAATGCTATATGTTTGTTAGATCTGTATCATAAACTGCTTTTTTCACAAGGCGATGTTCATAATAAACTTACATCAAATATAAGTAACGTAAAATATATTTGCTATTACACAATAGACTGTAATATTCTTTATACAGTTGTGTCTATAAATAGACCTTTGGTTTGACACAAAAGATATATCTCTGAAGACATCTGTGCAGGTAATGCGTTTGTAATCGTTTACGTGACATGTTAATTTCAGAGAGGGGTATTTTGAAGCGAACGGGAAGGAACAGTTAAGATCTGGAACACTGGAAGTATTATCTGTATACACTTGTGAACACACTGAGTGAAAAAAGTCCTCTCATCTTAGAAATTTAACCTATTCCCACATTATTTTAAATTTGTCGTTCGAAGCGGAGTCATCAGACGTTTGTCTGTTTCGGTTAAAGCGTTTTGATAACAAAATGTTCTTTAGACAAGATGTATAACTTGACACTGTTTCCCTTACTTTTACCCTTTCCCTCATATAGACGCTTTCAGAGACCTCTGCAGCAGACGGCTTTTTGAAAACATAGTGACAAAAGAAGAAATTGCTCAAAACGAGCAATTTCTCCTTTTGCCACAATGTTTTCCTCTCTAAGTCATAGGTTATCCATTCAATTATAGAGAGTTTCTACTTCTCAACAAAATATGTTCGAAGTCATCTGCTGCAGAATTGTCGTATGAGGAAAAGGGTTAACAGCGGATCAGGCCTGAAATTAGATGGCATCTGTATAAAAGGTCAGGTGCGTGTATTACCTTTGTCACCATCTTTTCATTATACTGTCGTTTAAAGAGACTTTCTAAAGAAACTGTCTATTATATTTAAAAAATCGTCTGCTGCTGATTTTGTCCTATGTGAAAATTGATAATAAAATATAATTATTATTATATCATATCTCAGAGGTCGAAATTCAGTGACTTTTTTTCAAATAATATTAACACTCAATAAATATTTGCATAAGTATGTAATGTTGAATATCAATTTCTTCAGTCTTTCGTATTGAGACATTTCTCTGTTTTCCACATCATTTTCAACAACAACAAAAGACGTCTCCTGCAAAGGCGTCAACACACGTTTGTGCAAAGGTGACATAAGTCGTCTACCTGTAGTGGTGGTATCAGAAGCCGTCTGTGGGATGGCAAAAGGTTGTTTATATTACCCCCTATAAGCCATTTACCCATTGAGACGCACGTTTTTACAAAGATAATTTATCATCCCATTGTCTGGTATAAGGAGGCGGGGTATTAGTGTCATATTAAAGTTACCCTCGACATTATCATCCAAGTACGTATAAATCTAACCCACAGGAAAACCGACCTTGAGAAAAATGGGCTTTGATGAATGACTAGTTGATCGGTGAATTATGTTTTTCCTTTCTCTACTCAACATTTTCTGTAGCTTTTTAGAGCAATGTAATTTTACACATTTAGTTATATATATATATAATTAACCAGATTTCGGCTTGTAGATGTGCCTTATCTACTGGCACTCAGGTATGAATGCCGCGAACGGGGTTCGAACCCTGGACGCACGATCTCATATCCCCTTCGATATCCTCTCTCCAACGGTAGGCTCCTCCAGAAAACAAGACTGACATCAATTTAAACGACACATATTCTGATACGACTGCACACAAGCATATGTTGATTTAAATCTTTATTTGTTTGAAAGTTTTCAAAAAGGTTACTTTTACCATGGCCTAGCTTAAATCATTTCAAATATGCATAACTCGTAACAGTGGATATGATAACACGTGCGTTCTGCAATAATGCATCATTTATAAATATGTTTTTACTTTATCTACGTAGTTATTACATCGACTTTATTAATGTAAAGATATGGGTCATTTTAGATATGCATTTAATGCGAATTGGGATTATCTTATCGACTTAATGTGAAAGATTAGTGGCTTTAAATAACTTTAATCCTTAACTAAACAACGTCGATCGTCAAGTCTTCAAATCTGTCAAATTTGAAGCATGCTTACAAACATGTAACAGAAAGAGGTTTTTAATTAGATTATTATAGATCTAGAATCCGAAGGAAACGTTCCCGCATCAAACATTAACCATTCCCCTCACTAAACTCATTTGTAGGAGATCTGGGTGAAAAAAAAGAAAATCACTATAAATGAAAGTATATTCATTGTATCGAGTTCAAACCATGGTGACGCAAGGAGAAGATGTTCTGCACGAGACATTATAATCAGTCGACGCGAAAGTCGTCAGTCCTGCAGTCCTGACTGACAAAAATTCTTTCGGACTGACACGTTTTCATGCAATAATTGGTTGAGCAAAGAAGGAAACAAATGAAAAATGAGCTTTCAGACTGACAGGTTTCAAAAGATTTCGTGAAGTCTGAATATAATTCTTCAAAAATCCTTGTGCCAATTGTATAGACTAGTTTGGTTGCTTTAATTGTTGAGTTTAACGACTATTTCAACAGCTTTTAAGTTATTTCACAGAGACAGTACGCTTTCCTGTTGACGAATCAGTACTAAACCAAAACGTCTTTGAAATTCACAAACATAGAACACTTGAAATGGATAATATGGGTTTATAGATATAAATTGTTCTCTACTTGTCACAAATACTCTTTAAGATTGGTTTTCCTGAAGCGTAGTGAATACTTTAGATCTGTGGCTCAATGCCCTTTGGCTTATGAATTGTGCTTTAAGAAATTAAAGTATAGGCTAATCGTAAGAAGTTGTAATTTCATACGTAATCCTCATTCAGATTTCATTCAACTTTTTACAGAATACGACGCACCGGAACTACACGGAATTGCGGGACTACTTTCACCACAAAATGGCTGACTTCCGGTACAAAGTTACCGTGTATCGATTCCTTAACCCTTTCCCTCATACGACAATTCTGCAGCAGACGACTTTGAACGTATTTTGTCAAAAAATAGGAAATCTCTATAATTGAATGGATAACCTATGACTAAAAGTGGAAACCATTGTGGCAAAAGGAGAAATTGCACGTTTTGTGCAATTTCTTCTTTTGTCACTATGTTTTCAAATAACCGTCTGCTGCAGAGGCGTCAGAAAGCGTCTATATGAGGAAAAGGGTAAAGAGGTCAAGTGGAAATCGAGGACATAAATCATCAGTAACTCACACATAGAATGAGATGCATTGCCTATTTTGTATGTAAAATCTAAATTGAGATTTTGAGTTGAGCTGATATAAAAGGTCAAGGCGATTCAATTTGGGATATGATATGATACTATAACGTTTTAATGCGTTATCGGTCCATCTTAAGTAAATTTATTACAAATCGATACATAGATTTATAGGAAGTTTCCTAATTCGTTTATATGGGTGCAAAACTACAAATTGGGACGTAAATCAGTATTAGTTGTGGTAGATAATTACCGTTAGATCCGTATATTGTACATAAGTGGCCTTTTGACTCCTTCAGTCCATTAATTCTTAACCCATCTAATCAAATTTAAAAAAAGTGCCATCACCCTTGACTTTTAACAAGTTTTGACGGAATCATGGATTAGCATTTACGAAGAATCTGTACATGAGAAGTAAACAAAAGGGAAACGCAATTTGATTGCACAAATGTTCAGGCTGATCTTGATCTGGGATTGTTCGTCGATGGTTGTGTTTAAATTCGTATACAGTAGGACAGGATAGTGTGACCAAAACGCATTTGAGCCGTCTCGCGAAAACCCCAACATTGTGGACTATGCGTAAAGTATCGATCCGGATCAGCCTAAGCATGCCGCGTAGGCTAACCCGGATAGACACGTTTCGCCTCCTGTGGATTTTCTGTTTCAGGAATCATTACTCTATACCACTATACCCCTAAGAAGGAATGTGTCGTCCGGGATCAGTCTGCGAGGACAGCGCCGGCTGATCTGGTCGATACATTACGCAGATGCCATAATGTTGGTTTTCTCGCGGGACGTCTCATTTCAAGACCATGAGATATGTACACTGGCATCTGAATGGGATACATTAGTTGCTCTTTCCGAAAAGAGTCCCTGTACGTTGTTAACGCGTTTAGTGGGTCATATATCTCCCAACATACTCGAGGTCTTGCTCCTGAGAGGACCAGTATTTGACCTCTAGTTCAGTGGTGAACACCCAAAAGCACTCAAAAGCACCTGGATTTGAACCCGGTACCTCTAGATTGGCCGTCGTGAGTGTTAACTTATGGGTCACCGACACGTTCATGACAAAGAAAAGTTATAAATAGTATCAACGGTAGTTGTCCGTCTTAACCCTTTCCCACATACAACAAATCTGTAGCAGACGACTTTGAAAACATTTTGGCAAAAATGTGAAAGATCGCCATAAATGAGTTTAATTATCCAAAAAGGTTGAAAACATTGTGGCAAAAGGAGGAATTGCTCGTTTTGAGCAATTTCTTCTTTTTCCACAATGTTTTTCTAATGTCGTCTGCTGTAGATGCGTATACAAGTGGGAAAGAGTTAAAACCCGGATTGACGCCACGTGATTGTGTTTATAATCGAGTATTAGCACTTTCTTTTAGCTGATAACGACTAATCCAATAATTTGAAATGTAAAAAGATTTCATAAATGTATTTATCTGGCTTAAATGAGCCTGTCCGTGGGGAAAAGGGGTACACGTTCTGAACAGTGACGGTTTAGATCACTCTGAGCACCTGCTTAATCGTATCTGAATGTACACATGGTGAAAGAAGCGTTTTAATAAGTTTATATGAGTGATATGAGAATGTAAAGATTTTGATGAGTATCTGCAGGTACACAGACATATCTGGATCAACATTATGAATAAAAACAATTTGTACATGTACCTTAGTCCGTGGACAGGCTCAAATATACTAACTAGTTCGTAAGAGAAACACACCTCTTTTCTATAGGTAAAACTTGACCCATTAGGCTTAATTTCTCTTTAAGTTGACCCCACCCGGATTCTCTGCAACGGGTATAGTCAACAATGATGGTTGACCATTTTCCTACACACAGACGCTTTATGACGCCCCTGCATCAGACGAATTGTGAAATCATCGTGATAAAGGGAGACATTGCTAACAATGATAATTATTCTTTCATATAAACATGTTCATGTACATATACAAATGTATCGAGAGCTCTTTCATCTTATTACCTACATAATATACATCTACTACTGCTGCATCAACATCCATTTGCTAGCGAGAAAAAGAGGCATTTTTTTGTTATCTAAAGATAAGCTTTCTAAACAATGATTGGTATTAACGCTTTACCGACCATTTTGTTGCATTTTATTTCCTCGATATATGGTTACTATTGCAACAAATACGGGTGTTGGTTGCACAAAAACGCACGGTATTTGTCTTTCCTCTTTGTCCCATTTATACATCAATTAATTGCGCCTGGGTGACTTTTAAAAGGACTTTTATAGTAAACGTTTGGCCTACTGACTTAGTTTACATGAGCCATCCACATCAGAAAAATATACCAGTTTCAGAAAAATGTATATTGCAAGTGTAATCATCGTGGGTTGTCCGTGTTTAGAAGGTTCACAAGAATTATGAGAAATATCAATACGGCTGACACAAAACAATACAAAGTGTAAAATCATAATCAAATTAACATAACGACGTATTAAGACCTCGACGCATAAGCTATGTCGACAAATGCTGCATGTTGTCCTATTTTCCAGTGTGTTGAATCAACGTATAGAATGTAGTAACTACAGATAGAGTAAATATAGATTTACATAATAGATAACAAGTGAGCCGTCCCGCGAGAAAACCAACAGTGTGTGGACTCTGCGTAAAGTATCGACCTGGATCAGCCTAGGCATGCCGCACAGGCTAACCCGGACAGATACTTATCGCCTTCTGTGAATTTTCTGTTTCATGAATCATTACTCTATACATATATCCTCCTAAGACGGAATGTGTCGGTCCGGATTAGTAGGCTGATCTGCATCGATACATTACGCAGAGTCCATAATGTTGGTTTTCTCATGGAACGGCTTAATTGTCAATGACATGATGACAAAGCAACGCAACTTGTTTGTAACCAGATGACATTACATCGGTTCTGTATAGAAACAAAGATGTACATCTCATAATGTGAAACCATTGGTATCTTGTCCCATACATATGATACATATCAAATGCACCACTTCTCTAGACGCTATGTTTCCCAAACAACTTGCACGCTACCTGCCTGCATGGATGTTCGATTCCGTAGATGGAAAACTGCAAAATTGAATTTGTCACGAAAACTGCAAAATTAAATGTGTCACGAAAACTTCAAAATTGAATGTGTCACGAAAACTGCAAAGTTGAATGTGTCACGAAAATTAATTGTATCTAGAAAACTGCATAACTGCGAAAATATTTGTGTCAAACTTTTAACTTAAAAGACCAGACTAACTGAATAAGATGAGTATATCTAAAAAGAGAGGTTATATAGATAAATATATTTCTTTAACATAGATGTCTCTCAATGTTATAAAAATGTATCCCTAAGTTGGAGAGTCATCTTTCATAATTTGAGAGATACGCGTATCACTCTTAGTCGTACAAAAGATATATCTATTGTACGACTAAATAACTTTAATCGGCTTGTCATGCATTGATTCAAACGAAAAATTAACGCCTATCAATGTATCAAAAACGTGATACTGTACCATGTAAGTATATATTACTTCAAAGGATGAACCTAGGAATTCTATACCGTTGATTACATCAGTAAGATCCAAGGAGCAGAAAGCCCCCAGTAACTCAAACCATATACGGGACCAGTAAACATGCACCGATGATTTACACCATTGTCTATCAGTTCTAGATCATCATGCTTGTATTGCATGTTGGCATCGTCCTTTCTCTGATGCAGACGGCTCGTGAAACCGCACTAGACAGCATTTAACAATATTTGGTGGAGGGGATAAACGTTTTTGCCTGTCTATATTAGTGTGTTAACCTTTTCACACGTATAGACGATTTCTGACGCCTCTGCAGCAGACGACTTTTGAAAAAAACATTCTGACAAACGTTTTTGCCATAATGTTTTCAACTCTTTTCAGTAATTATACCTTCATTAAATGGACCTTTTCCGCGTTTTTGCCAAGATGTTTTCAAAGTCGTCTGCTGCAGATTGTTTGTATGTGGGAAAGGGTTAAACTGTGTGGCAATATCGTACATCCAATTTAATGTCATTTCATGACCAAGCAGTATTCTCTAAATGTTTTCACAGCTGACGAGTATAAAGTACGGCGTAATAATAAACAATTGATGCAATGTTACATACATGTATGTTCAAACGTCGTTAGTATAAATTAACTTTTTATATAAGTCGTTACTAGGCTGTTGTCACAAGAAAGAGGCCAACACAAGTAAACACATGAAACCAACAATCACCAAATGTCATACACTGTCAGCCGAAAGGCACATCCAAGTATCTACTTCCTTTAATAAGATAGACTTACACTTGTCTTGAATTAGTTTATCGTATTGGAGAGACGCGGTTGTACGTTCAGGACGATTTAAGAGATAACATATAATACCAGAGATTTGTCTATCTACCTCAAGTGCTTCTTTAGCGACACTTTTTATTTAACCCTTTCCCTCATAGAGACGTTTTCTGACGCCTCTGCAGCAGACGGATTTTTGAAAACATAATGACAAAAGAAGAAATTGCCCAAAACGAGCAATTTCTCCTTTTTCCACAATGTTTTCCACTTTTAGTCATAGGTTATCCATTCAATTATAGAGATTTTTCTATTTTTTGACAATATGTGCAAAGTCGTCTGCTGCAGAATTGTTGTGTGTGGGAAAGAGTTTATAGTCGTATTCTAAAGTAAGACATGACATCGTAGTTACTTCCTCAAGCAAAAAGGAATTGCTTGTTTGATTGATTGTTTGGTGTTTTACGCCGCTTTCAGCTTTATTTAAGTTATATCACGGCGTTTCCAGGGTAAGTTGTTAGTACAACTGGTCCTGTTATCCTGCCACCAGCGAGTTCGTTGTAATGCTTAACCCCACACTCCTGAGCGCCAAGGAGAGCAGGCATTACTGCTATTATTAAAATTTTTGGTATGACCACAGCAGGGGATCGAATCCGCGACCTCCTGCACCTGAAACGGACGCTCTACTTCTACACCATCGAGGCGTTCGAACGGGAATTGCGAACGTAGTGTGTGTGCATCGACTGTGTTGAAAATTAGCATACACCTAAAGTAGACGAATATAGTGCATACACCATCCATCATAAACAAAGTATGTTCAGGCGAAGTTTGATTACAACCGGTACACTGATGAATCAATAGAAATAGCAAGACAAATGTCCCTCCATGCCTGTGGTAAGTATTGCATTTGATACGAAATTGGTTTAAGGTTGCATCAGGTATAATATATATTCTAGAAAATCATTTCTAGAATGCTTTCTGTTCAAAACAAATTGGCGTTACCAGTCTACGCATACTTTACTATTTGCTACAAAGCATGCAGCCTTGTCGAAGGTCGGAAGTACAGAAGTAAGAGAAACACCACGAAGTATGAAGGAAGAGGTTATAAACCTATCTAAGTCTTATCTCCGGTGTTTGTGTAGAATATCTGGTCACAGATAATTTTGTCAACAGTGGAGTCAGTGTCAATATGCGTAATCAAACAGATCCTTCAGGTATTTCCGTTTTGCTATTCACAAAGGCGCGCGTGCACGAACAAGCAGCCAGACTATCTATCAAGCAGTTTGGATATATAGCTGTAGATGGACAGATTATACCCTTGCAAGAAAGAAATATGATATAGATCTAGTGAAACTGTATGTCCGTACAGGCTCGCATGACATTGAACTTTACGCGTATTGGTGTCGCGTCCGTTTTTATCTCGGCGCAGCCCATGTAAATACTGCAATCCAAACGAAAGACTCGCCCCACGCTATTGTTACAGCAAGTTCAAGTGTGTTTGGGACTAGAGAAATTGTTTAATAATATTTACTGAACAGTTTAACGTATGTGTGCCACAGCAATAAAATACGGCCTCTCTGAGAAGAGCAGCTGCTGTATTGTACAGGTGTTGATAACATACCTAGTATATAGTCGTTTGTTTTAATGATGTTTTACACCGTTGTCCACAGTATTTCAGTCATGCCATAACGTGTTCTGCGATAATTAGCAGAACTTTTAGATCCGCCCCGCGAGAAAACCAGCATTGTGGACTCTGCGTAAAGTATCGACCCGGATCAGGCTAACCTGGACAGACACTGTTCGCCTACTGTGGATTATCTGTTTCAGGAATCATTACTCTATACCTCTATCTACCTGAGACGGAATGTGTCGACCCGGATCAGTCTGCGCGGACAGCGCATGCTGATCTGGATCGATACATTACGCAGAGGCCATAAGATTGGTTTTCTCGCGGGACGGCTTATTTGTATGTTTACTTTGACATACCGGTAGGCCAGTCAATGAAATCCCCAAATACCATGAGTGCCAGGGGGGTGTACGGGGAACAACGGGGGGCAAATCATCCCATCTGCATAGTCTTACGTTTGTATCGACCCAAACTCTAGAACGGGCCTCCAGGTCATGGAACGAGCTTTTGATAGCACTACACTAATGGGTCGGTCTAGACGAACATAATTTAATTGTATTCCAATAACAAAATTATATGACTATATTTACAAAAGTTTACAATTGTTTTATTTTCGCTTAAAGGTTCCCCTTATTGCAAACATATTAAAATTCCATTTTCGATGTTGTAATTTTTTTTTAAAAGTCTCCAGTAAGTAGATCCTTAAATAATAAAAGCAATCTGACATTTTCACGACATGTGGCTACATTCACTGTTTGTCAGATTGGCAGGCAACATCACGGTCATAAGCGACATGTTTATTGCGGGTGGAAGCTTCATATTACGGGTAGACATCTCACAGGTCATCTTAAAAGAATATATCTTTTCTTGAATGTCTAGCAGTGCAGTTATGGTATTGTAAATTAATTATGCACATATTCCATTTTAAAATATTGGTCATATTGGCAAAATATTATTTAATAATCCGCAAAACGTTAGTTTCCAGGTAACTGGATGCCTTAACGTACACGAAGTTAATAATCCAAATTATTTACTTTGTCGCTTGTCGCATTGACTTTTAACATACATCGTACAAAAGGTTTGCCGAGCTGCGGTTCGAATTCACAACCCGTGGATTGACAATCCGCATGGGACAGGAGGTAAACTTGGGAATTTAGAGGGAATAATGTTATATGACCATTCGACTTCCGACAGTTAAAAATAGACGACGCGCTGAATAAAAAGTGTCAAAAGTCGTGTTTAGTAAGAGGGTCATCCAGAGCACTTGACCCGTCACTCATAAAAGTGGTCTCCGGTTATTTACTTTTCTTGACCACATACAGACGTATGTTTTACAGGACAACATATCGAGGGCTTGGCGTGAAACGCTTTTTTACCTAAAACCTATTTTGAAAATCCTGGTTTAAGGGCAATTTTGACCACTTTGTAAACAATGCAAATTTAGGTGCCATTGCTCAGAACGAGCAATGGCACCTAAATTTCCATTGTTTACCAAGAACAATTATTTACCGCTTATAAAGACTTTATGGTGAGGTGAATGAATGAATGTATATTGTTTTACGGCGCATCGACAGCTAAGGTCATTTAGCGCGCATTTAAATTTAATTATTCATGATCCCTGGGTAAACAAACCAGTACTAGGCTAGAAAATGTGCCTTGCCCAAGGGCACTCCACCATGACCGTAGTGCTATGGTGAGGTGATCAACCTTGGTAAAAACATACCAATTTTAGTTACAACCGTTTCACGCCAAGCCCTCGATATATATTAAATGCATAATTAGTATGTACCCTCTCAGAAGCTGTATATGAGCAGCGTATGTCCATGGACATAACATGGATGCCGTGAGACTGTGAGAAAGCACAGACCTGCACTCAGTCTGTACTGTTCTTGTATTCGTACGCTCTTGAACTACGTTCGGAATGGAGTCCGAGGTTTTATTTTTAAGCGCTTTCTCATACACAGACACCTTCTAACGCCTATGTGGTAGGTAGACGAGTTGTATTAACGTTGTAGCAAAAGAAGAGGAGAAATTGCTCATTATGACCAATTTCTCTTCTTTTTGTTCAGGTTTTCAAATTTATGTAATAATTGCTCTTTCAGTTATAGAGAGATTCCGGTGTTTTTTAAGTGAATGGTTGTAATTTGTCTGCTGCAGATGTGTTGTATGTGTGAAACGGTTAACGCGAGGGAGACGAACATTGTCTTGTTGCATCACGGTAACAACAATCCAAACAGAACATTGTCTTGTTGCATCACGCTAACAACAATCCAAACAGAACATTGTCTTGTTGCATCACGGTAACAACACTCCAAACAGAACATTGTCTTGTTGCATCACGCTAACAACAATCCAAACAGAACATTGTCTTGTTGCATCACGGTAACAACACTCCAAACAGAACATTGTCTTGTTGCATCACGGTAACAACACTCCAAACAGAACAGTGTCTTGTTGCATCACGGTAACAACACTCCAAATAGAACATTGTCTTGTTGCATCACGGTAACAACACTCCAAACAGAACATTGTCTTGTTGCATCACGGTAACAACAATCCAAACAGAACATTGTCTTGTTGCATCTCTGTAACAACAATCCAAACAGAACATTGTCTTGTTGCATCTCTGTAACAACAATCCAAACAGAACATTGTCTTGTTGCATCACGGTAACAACAATCCAAACAGAACATTGGAGTGAAAGTGATTGGGTTACAATTATGTACACTTGTATACAGTTTTATTTACGGCTTGTATATTCTCTGTAGATGGATATTCGCGCATTGGAGTATTTTGAGGTTCTGAGTCTAAACAAACGCTTCGCAGTTGACATATATGTATTTAGACCCGCCAACCCCCCGTTCGTCTGACTCGGCTAGTTAGTACATCATCGACAAGTGCTCCCCCTGGAGGGCATAAATATGCACCGTCTGCATGGGATATATGTCAACAAATGTCACAACCTAACAAGGCACGTGCGTGAATTAGGTGGCTTTTCGAATCAATCTGATAACACATTACCAACACCAATGATGTTTAAATGATTTCGCAATCCTGTACGATTTGGTATCCCATAAACAACCGTACAATATTGACTATATAATAACCATTTGCTAGATTTGTTGTTTAATTTCAGTCTCCGGAAGAAAATGGTTCATATATAAATCATTTGCAAGAGCGTTTTTTTTTTTTAAATTCAATTTCGCGAAGGAGTCTGACTTTGTAACAGTCTTTTATGATAAAACTGATCAGGTTCGACACTGAACTAACAAAGATTAATTACTCTGTGAGCACATAATGATCCTGATTAAATGAGTTTTTAAGCCGTCCATTCGTGGTGATATTGCAATTACTCGACGCGAATACCTAAAAATGAAGTCTTTATACGTGGTATTGCAAACATGAACCATACAAACGAAACAAATCGACCAGATGAACGAGCTGATACGAACCCACACTGTCTAGAAATGCCAACTTGTGCGTTTTCCCATGCACTGGTTCAATTATTTAGCAATATTTCCTTTTACTACAATATGCTTCATATGCGCATTTACCCGTCTACATGTGGTAAAAGACTAAATATAAAAACAAGGGTTGTGAGTCTGTAATTTAATAAGTTCATAAGGCACCGGTCGATTCCAAGGTAGCCTACATATAGGACCAATCGATCAATTACCCCTTTTCCCACATACAGATGCTTCCAGACGCATCTGCAGAAGACTACTTTTGAAAACATTGTTACAAAAGAAGAAATTGCTCATCATTAACATTCACAATGTTTTCAACTTTATTCGAGAATTGTTCTTTCATTTATAGAGTGCTAACAAATAATGACTAAATGTTTTGATGTCGTCTGCTTCAGATTTGTTGTAAGTGTGAAAGAGGGTTTAACTCTTTCGCTGCCAATGTAGATTTAGGGACTCTCCTAAAATTAGCACCACTTAGACATTAAACTCTACCAAAATGTCCTATTGGACGAAACATGTATTTGGTCCGCAATTACATAGTGTTACTATTTGTTCAAGGCATATTCGTTCAGTCAAAACAAATTAATGAAACAATGACTGATAAATTGATTGATTGGTGTTTTACGCCGCTTTCAACAATGTTTCAGTTATATCACGGCGTTTCTTGTGTAAGTTACCAGTACTACTGGTCAATTTATCCTGACACCAGTCAGTCGTTTGTCATGCTAACCCCGCGACCTCCATAATCCGAAGCGGACGCACTACTCCTGCAACACCAAGGCGTAAGGCATTACTTTACACGTATTATTATTATTTCAATGTTGACACATCATTACTTTTACTACTATTGCAAGTCGGTTTATTTAAGTTTCAGACCCTTAATCAGATGGAGCCGTTAAGATTTGGAAAAGATCTCTTTATTATTGAAAGTGCAAACATTGGATTAATCAATATTTATTCTATTTATTACATATATATATACGGCTTTACAATATTTAACAAGTGATATAATTGAGTAAGAAACTAACAGCTTATATAAATCTCTCTTCTAGCGAAATCATTGAATATAGTTGAAAACGTTGTGAAAAAGCGTCTGTAAGTGGGAAAGGGTTAATAATGTCTTCGATTTTCGAATATCTGGTCATACGCGCACAAGGGTTGAAGTAGACCACAGACTTTCAATGGCGACAAATCAATTTTCGTAGAAAGCCAATTTTATAACTCATTCATTTCGCCCCAACGGGGTAAATAAAACTGGACAAGCCATTCTAATTCTACGTTCCGGACGATCATTTTAACGACGCCAGGCTGCTTTATAAAGTCTCTTTTAAAGACTCGATGTAAAATCAAAAGGTTGTTCGTTTCACTAATCGACCGTACTTTGATTCCGTTTGACCTTAGGGCTTGTATATTTCAGAGGTCAACACTAAACGTATGGCAAATGTCGTTGGCGAACCCTTTACAGAATTAACTATCGACTAGGTTTACAAACACCTCAACAAACCGATTTGCACGAGTTAATTAATTCTTTATCATAATTATTAATTTAGACAACATATTTTAAAATGCAGATGACCTGCGTACGGATCGAAGCTTGCGTTTTTGCACGATGTTTCATACCCTACAAGCAGAAATCAATGTACTCGGAGAAACCCACAGGATGGCGGGAAGGGTAAGTATGTTAGTTAATTGCAGTTTTATGACCTTCTGTAACAATAAGGCAATCAATATATATATACCACCGACCTCATTCCTTAACCCTTATCCCGCTGAATTCCTAAAACCGGTATCGTCATCCCCTGTTTTTTGACAAATTCTTACAAATTTACGGGCTTATCTTACATAATAATTGATAAGTAAAGTGAGTAGCAAGCATAGACTACACACATACGTGCCG
This sequence comes from Serripes groenlandicus, assembly GCA_031761405.1. Classification (NCBI taxonomy): domain Eukaryota; kingdom Metazoa; phylum Mollusca; class Bivalvia; order Cardiida; family Cardiidae; genus Serripes; species Serripes groenlandicus. Next base: position 36,966,007 of record JASEVX010000006.1, on the reverse strand, counting down.
CCTGATATTCATCTACGTTGTTCGGAAATGAAGCTCCGACTTTTACGGCGACAGCCCTTTCAAGCCTACAACAAATCTGCAACAAACGACTTTGAACACATCTTGGTGTAATTATCGAACAACTCTACACATGAATGCGTTATTACTGTAACGAGTTGAAAACACTGTGGCAAAAGAAGAAATTGCTCATTATGAGCAATGTCTTCTTTTGTCACAATGTTTTCAAAATGCGTCTGCTGCAGAGGCGTGAGAAATCGCCTACATGTATGAAAGGGGTTAACTTCACGTATAGCGGGATAAGGGTTTAAACATAGCGTTATCCCACCATGAGTCACATACTAATAACTGTCTTTGTCATTCTGTTTAACGGACGTCCTCTAGGGTTAACTAAACACGGGAGATTTGTGCCGCACAGCGTACATCTAGACGAACTTACCCTGTCTGCAAGAAACCGCTGCACTAGTTTGCTTGTTGATCAGAAAGCAATTGATACAACTGGCAGATGTGTGTGTCTGATTGATTTATATATACGTCTATCTTCTCTCAAATAACTGTTATATAAATAACTTATTTTGTTCTGATGTCAATTTTCCTTGACCATTATTAGTCCACCAATATAACGATACATTAATTTTTTATTGTGTATTCATCCAAAGGAAAATCGGATATTTTTTTTTACTATAAGAGAATTTGGTCTAGCCTATGTCGTAAAAATAGAATTGTCGTTAAACGTATTAAAATGGCTAGGAGCCGTGTCAAAGTTTAATGCATTCAGGATGTGAAACCCGGGACAAATATGACCAGGCATGTATCAAACTACAGTCACAAGTTGAAAAGTACATTATAAAGTCAAAGGTCACCCGAACGCCCCCCCTGTCTACCCTTTTGACAAACAACGTCTTTTTCTTATTCTCTTTAAAATATAATAGTGGATTATAGAGACAAAACAGTGTATTATGTCCTAATAAACTCACTCTTTATTACAACGAGATAGATACATATATATATTTTACTTAGTCTTTCAATCTGAACTTAACCTGTATGTCGTCAGTAGGGAAAAGCGCGAAATAAACAGAATAAATGTTTAATTCGGATTCAGAACTCATGAAGGAGAACGAAAACAGGTAGATGACCAATTTCCGCTGTGACACGGACCTTTTTTGAAGTTGTATGCTTTCTTGATTAACTTAGTGACAGCTCGTGACGCTGAATAATTTACCAATGTGGTCAAGATGCAGTCCTTCAACTCATTTAAAAAAAACTTGATTAATTTGTAATCGCATTGTGTGCACGCGTGAAACGAACAAGATGCATGTTTTCCCGTTTTCGTTTATGATACATGTAGTTTGCTTTTGTAGAGTCCCTTTGTCCCTTGGGATAGGTCGTCCAATATCTATGGTTTTATCTAAAATAAACATAATCCATGTACAATAAATCTTACTTGAAAAAAATGTTATTTTACCCTGTATTCCTATAGTAATGTATTTGTTTAAATAATGTCCGCCTGCCAAACACATTTATTTTCCTGATTGTCCAAGTTACTGAAGTCGTTCAAATTAACGTGTTTCGAAATCGTACAAAGTTGCCATGACTATAGTTTAATATATGGACGCACGTATCGTACGAAATAATGTAAACTCCATTAAATTTAACTGTTTTCTCTGCATCAGGTAAATAGCATTGCATGCTTCACATTGGAGTATCAACAGTTTATAGACATTTTTGTTTAAAGGATAGTATACAGTTTTTGTGTTGGCGAACCATAGTCAAGGGGTAAGTGTTAACCCTTTCCCTCATACGTCATTTCTGCAGCAGACGACTTTGAACATATTTTGTCAAAAAATAGAAAATCTCTGAATGGATAACCTATGACTAAAAGTGGAAAACATTGTGACAAAAAGGAGAAATTGCTCGTTTTGAGCAATTTCTTCTTTTGTCACTATGTTTTCATACAGCCGTCTGCTGCAGAGGCGTCTATATCAGGTCAGAAAGCGTCTATATGAGGGGTAAGTGTTAAGGGTTCCAGTCCCGATACACAAGATTTTCGTGTGATACCAATCTGTCAATATGGATCGAAGACGTGCAGTAGTTCATCTATTGAACTGATATAAATTGAACTGCACGACGCGTGGTATTTATCAGTCGACATGATATGGCATTTTTATTCTCTACGATGACGTCATTCCTTCATAATACACTGTGTTATATTAAGGTCGTTAATCAAATGGCGACTGATCTTAAAATCAGGTATATAAATTTAAAAAAAATTGAGACACGTCCAAATATCAAAACTTCTAGGCAATATAAGCCGCCTTTATATATATATAGCTTACATTAGAAGTCAATATATTTTCGTTTTAAGGGATATGAAATGGCGTTCAATGATTGATTGATTGGGGTTTAACGCCGTTTTTAACAATTTGTCAGTTATATCACGGCAGCCAGTTCACCTACTCATGCATTTCCTGGTTTTCTCACACCAGTACTCCACACAACACTCTTCCAAAGCAACTGGCTGCTTTTCCACATATACTTTGCCCATTGGTGGAAGACGAATGACGCATGTCGCATTGACTTTTGTCAATCGTCGGAAAGGAAGTTGACCGAGCCGGGATTCGAACTCACAACCCCTGGATTGACAGCCCGCGTGAAATGGGGTTCAAGCTTAAGCGCATAAATGCAGTGTAGTTCAGCTTATTCAACACGTAGACACATTGTTGACGTATCCGTAGAAAACCATGCTTAAGAACATTATGGCAATTTCTTTGCTTTACCAAAATTGTCCACGAAAAACTTGACATAATTTCATTTATTGAGTTTCGCATATGTTTGACAAAGCCTTCCACTGCAGACATGTTGCATGTAAAGTAGCTACCAATGATATCGATGTTTTGAAATGGCTATATACGTTTTTTCGAGAAACCCATTTCGACGGCCCAGAAGACAACCATAATAGTTTTCAACAAAAAAAATCAAAACCGAACAACCGTATTTGGAGATAAAGTTGCCAATTTACAAAAGATACTAAAGAAATAATATAGGTCATTTTAACAGGCAGACACACTAGACAACATGTTCACATTTATCATTATTATATTTTTTTTTAGAAGGAACAGACTGGTGTAGAGTTACAAAAACGCCGCCTGTAGACTAATCATGCTCGTGATTAGTCAATAATTACAGAAGAAACTACCCGTTATCTGTGAGTAGTCACAGTAATCTGTTTAAACATAGGAAATCCGGTGCACTGTTAACTCTATCACACAAACAACAAGTCTGAAGCGGACAACTTTGAAAACATCTCGTTATAAATATATCTTGACTCTATAAATGAATGTTTAAACACTGAATAGAGTTGAAAACATTGTGGCAAAAGGAGACATTACTCATTATGAGCAATTTCTTCTTTTGCCACAATGTTTTCAAAAATCGTCTGCTTGAGAGGTGTCAAAAAGCGTCTGTATGTGGGAAAGGGTTAACACGTTCCCACATACTACAAATCTGCAGTAGAAGACTGAAAATATATACCCAAAAATAAATCTAAAAATCTAAAAATGAAAGAAATTGTATTGATTAGAGTTGATACCATTGTGGTGGCAAAAGAAGAAATTGCAAATGATAGCAACTTCTCCTTTATCTACAATGTTTCAACACGTATGCTCTCCTGCAGACACGCTAAAATACGTATGCACGTGGGGTAAGGGTTAAAGAAGAGACTGTATAAGGATGTGCATTATAGTGCAGTTGTAATCGGATACACCTAACCCTTTATCAATAGGTTTTCCAACATTCCAAAAACGTAATACCGATTGTGTAGTTTCAGTTCGAAGTATCTAAAGCGATCGAGCTGCATCTGAGACACTGTTTTCTCTTTTGTTTATAAGGTTTCTTTCTAATGTGGCATGCGTGATGCGTGTCATTGAAGCCATGCGATGTGTTCAACGTTCGCTACACATATTTGTTAAGATGCTTGATTACGTCATGTTCAACAGTATCTTAGTTATGTTCATGTATTGAGCTGTTTCATTGGTTAATCACCGGTATTACGTCATTTTCAACAGTATTTTAGTTATATCCATGTATTGAGCTGTTTCATCATTGTCAACAGTATTTTAGTTATATTCATGTATTGAGCTGTTTCATTGGTTAATCACCGATATTACGTCATTTTCAACAGTATTTTAGTTATAGTCATGTATTGAGCTGTTTCATTGGTTAATCACCGGTATTTATGTCTAGTTTGTACTGAGACCAGCGTACTAGTCGTACTAATTTTCTCTCAACCACTTCTAAGCGTCCTGGTGCCACACTTGCAATATGTTCAGGAGAGTTTGTCTATACTGAATAGGTTGTTTGTTAATTTGCGTAAGTTCATGTGTGTTCTCGCGATATTATACATACAGGATATCGAGCGGAGAAGACTCTGATCAGAGAGTAAGGTGCTTAAAGTCGCTCCCAGTAGGTACAACCTGGTTCAGTTTAAATATCAAGACAGTAAGGCAATCCTAAATCCCCACAAATGGTGTTATTTATAAGTTGGTTTTACAAGATAGTGTATAATTGCATAATTACAGTCATGTCGAATTATCTTTATTCTTCTATTTGGCAATTATCTCAACCCTTTTCCCACTACTTAAATACATATTTATATATGTGCTTTGCATTATGATGCGTTAGCGGATTTAATCCGCTTCTAGCACACATTCCAGCAGCAGTTCCAGTTGCTCACTCGTTTTTTTCATTACATTGTGTTCTAATTATGTATGACAATTTATTAAAATATTTTACGAATCCTTTGTCCACATTGCTGACGAAGCAACAATACATTTGTGTTAAAGATATCATAGTTGAGTGTAGGGTGTCTGCACCTCCTTGAAATAGCATTCAACATTGTACCCCTGACTTAATAAGTACTGATCTTTTACACAGCCTTGGCATATTATAGAACGACACACATAAATAAAGCAAAACAAGATTTTCGTTTGTAAAGAAGTGACAAAGAAGATTTATTTAAATAGCGTAAAAAAATGATATCAGCAAATGTGTTATTTTTTGCAAGAAAAGAATGCTTTGTTCGCGGATCCATTGCGCCGTTGCATTGTTCGTGCAAACACACTGTAAGGTAATGCCTTATTTGCATGAACGAAATTAGCATCTGTATGACCACAGAGGAAATGAAACAATCTTTGTCAGTGTTTAGCTATATTAATAGCATGAAAAGATATACCGTGATCCTTTCTTTCTACAGCTTTATTCTAAAAAAAGTGCCTCTACATCGATCGACAAGATGTTCTTGAGGCTATAGTATAAGGAAGAAGGCGCAGGACATATCGAGGGATTGGCGTGAAACGGTTGTAACTTAGAAACCTATTTTGAAAACCCTGGTTTAGGGGCAATTTTGACCCCTTTGTAAACAATGCAAATTTAGGTGCCATTGCTCAGAACGAGCAATGGCACCTACATTTCCATTGTTTACCAAGAAAAATGATTTAACGCTTACAAAGACTTCATGGCGAGGTGATTAACCTTGGTAAAAAAAATACAAATTTTAGTTACAACCGTTGCACGCCAAGCCCTCGATATTCTGTTTTGAAACTCTGCAACCGTGTATGGAAAGTATGCCGAACTTTGGGTCTGAATCGTGTGTCCTTCACGCGACCAGCCACGTACGTTACGTCACAAAGTCATGTGATATTGGATGATACAAATGTAACGCTAGGATATCATAACCCTGTCCCACATACATAGATGCAGACGTCTTTTGAAAAAAAAGTTGCAAAAGTAGAAATTGATCATGATGAGTAATTTCTCCTTATTGCTGTAACGTTTCTTACTCTATTCATCAGTTATAGAAACATTCGCTTTTTTATGTGTAGATGTCGTCTGTTGCAGATGTGTTATAAGTGGGGAAAGGTTAACATAAAGCACTAATGTAGCTTTATCGCGGCTATGTTTTAAAGACGCAGTATGAATACATTATCAGAGAAATACTCCAAATGAGTCCTTGCTTCAACATAAATAACGCTAAATTTCTTTGTCTGTTTGTCTGTTTTACCATGGTACCATACTACCTGACATTGTGTTCGTTGGGGTTCTGACTAAAATGTAAATGCGGATCGTTTCATCAAACCATCCACAATCTATTTCCCTATAATTGTCATAGTGACATAAGGACAATGAATGCTATGTTGAGAGTTTGTAGGTGCACAGGTTCATCTTACGTCTTCATTGTACGCATGTACATACATCTCCCAATCTCATGTCGCGGCTTTTATTATAGTCGGTGTGTAAACAGTAAACACTGTGAACGGCTATAGAATGTAATAAACTTGGTGCATCCAACACGAAACAAGAGAACAGTCATATGTTATCTGGATAGCAAAGCCCTTGACACGACAAAAAAAGATATTTTATCTCAGCTGATTTATGGTTTGCGGTGAATAGACCCGAAAATGGTAACATACTGTGGTTTTAACCCTTTCCATCATACGACAATTCTGCAGCAGACGACTTTAAACATATGTTTAAAAAAATAGAAAATCTCTATAATTGAATGGATAACCTAAGACTAAAAGTGAAAAACATTGTGGCAAAAAGAGAAATTGCTCGTTTTGAGCAATTTCTTCTTTTGTCACAATGTTTTCTTATCAAAAAGCCGTCTGCTGCAGAAAGGCGTTAGAAAGCGTCTATATGAGGGAAATGGTTAAAACGTATATAGTTCAATGAACGTTTTAGTTTACTGAGCTAAATATCTAGATATATATCGATGATATACATGTATATATAGGAATGCGACGAGCTGTTTGTTTTAATGAACATCTACTATTCTGCCTGTTCTAATATAAGCCGGAGCTGGCTCGCTGGTGTAGCCTGGAGAGATGGAGGACAGAGTTGAGTCTGGGTAATGTCACATGCAATGTGTTCTATGTATTTTTTTTTCCGAATTAAGCCTTTCCCTCATATACGCTTTCTGACGCCTCTGCTGCAGACGGCTTTTTAAAAACATAGTGACAAAAGAAGAAATTGCACAGAACGTGCAATTTCTCCTTTTGCCACGATATTTTCCACTTTTTGTCATAGGTTATCCATTCAATTATTGAGATTTTCCATTATTTGACAAAATTCGTTCAAAGTCGTCTGCTGCAGAATTGTCGTATGAGGGAAAGGGTTAATGTGATTTGTTAAGGTTGTGATGCTATTTCTGCTAAGTAGCAGGTCAGTAAATCCTGAGAAAAATCAAACGAATACATTGTCTCTCTTTTAAAAAAACGATTATGCGTATTTATCGAAAGAAAACGTTAAGGGTCAGTTTACATATTAAAACGGTGTTATTTGTTTGTTTATCAAGTATTTAATCTTCCTTCCGATGTGCATCTGTTAAAAACGCTGTAAATCAGAAATGTAATTTGTCCCACCTATGTTTACTAAAATCCTTTAGTACACTCCGTGTAAAATGAACTGGCACATTATGAATACGTGACTCCAACAGTTCAATTTATACGGATAATACTTTCCTACATACTTTTCCAAAACTAGTAATTTAATTTAATCTTATTTATTTTATATCGTTTGTGAAACAAGCTTTCAGCTTATATTCAAAGCAGACAGGAGCTGGGCTGCATTCGACTGACACCGACATTAACGGATAAACGTGAAATGCCATTTGGTTTCAATGAAGTCGGTTTGCGCTGGATTTTAATGAAACAAAAACAGCTTGGCTTTAGCAAAATAGATGACTGTTTTAGTATATTATAAAGGCATGACTGGTAAACTGTATACCTTTTCCCCACACATAGACGATTTTTAACGCCTCTGCAGCAGATGACCTTTTTATAATAACAGGTTCCATATATCTGCCCAAATGGGTTTTTTTCAAGTCGTCTGCTGCATATTTGTGAGCATTTTAGAAAGGGGTTACGTTCCAGTAACAATAATTACGGAGCATTTCATCTTCTAACATCCTTATTTAACAGGCAAACCCTATCTTAACCCTTTCCCTCATACGGCAATTCTGCAGCAGAATGAACGAATGTATATTGTTTTATGGCGCATCGACAGCTAAGGTCATTTAGCGCGCATTTAAAATGTGCCTTGCCCAAGGGCACTCCACCAATTCTGCAGCAGACGACTTTGTACACATTTTGTCAAAAAACAGAATATTTCTATAACTAAATGGATAACCTATGACTAAAAGTGGAAAACATTGTGGCAAAAGGAGAAATTGCTCGTTTTGAGCAATTTCTTCTTTTGTCGCTATGTTTTCAAAAATCCGTCTGCTGCAGAGGGGTCAGAAAGCGTCTATATGAGGGGAAGGGTTCAGAGTACTCAATAAGAGGATTCCTTTGAGTAACATAACATAGGGTTAAGTTGGGTTATACGAGATATATCATGGGGAAAAGGGCAGTTTTCTCATCCTTATCCAGCCCCGCTGGGGTCACTGGGGATACGTCACGTCATAGTGATGTAATAAAAGGACACCCAGTAGAAGGTAAAATATATTGCAGTGACCTTTGCGCCATTAAATAACACATGTTAGCTACGTTGTAACATGTGACAGTTAACATGATAACACAAAGTGTGGAAAAACGCCGCTAGATAAATATTATCGTTTTGATCAATCGAAAATGTTTCAATGTTTATTACACATCCATATATACATGTATGGCTATCGGGTCACTAGCTGACCGTTGAATTAGTCACTCTCGTTTATAGGTTTGGGTTATACAAATAGTTTATTCGGTAACACAAGGCCTCCGGCCCAAAACACACTATGGATTTATTTAAAAACGTGAATGTATAGGACAGAGTCTGACAGACCAACAGAAAGAGAGATCTATAAATAGATGTACATGTTATTTGATCTTTAAACCGAAGAGGTCACTTGATCTTGATATTTATCGGACAATACCTCTGACCAGTGGTGTACATGTATTCCGATTTACCGACCTAACACGGCAGTCGTTAGGCTAGGTGTTAATTTAAGGCTATTTTCTGATTGGTTTATTTGTCTGAAAAGTCCTTACATACAAATTACAAGGTTGATTGATAAACAAAAGAAAAATCAGTCATATCACGGCGGCCAGTTCATCTACTCGTGTGTTCCATGGCTTTCTCTAACCAGTACACCACACAATAGATTTTCAAAGCAACTGGCTGCTTTTCCACATATACTAAAAGCCCAATGGTAGAAAACGAATGACGCTTGTGACAGTGACTTTTGTCAAATGGCGGAAAGAATGTTGGCCGAGCTGGGGTTCGAAATCAAAACCTATGGGTTGAAAGCCCGCGTCGCTATCGCGGAACAGTCACACAAAGAACTGTTAGGATACCACATAACACCAAACGCCGCGTGTGGTCAATTTATCTGAATGCACCCCAGGGTGTACACTGTAAGATGTTGCTCAAACAAGTATTACTGATTATCCTGACGAGCATATCAATCACAGCAGAGGTCCAGATAAGGAGGGGTATTTAGCTCTTTTCCCCACAATTTCTCTCTCATTATGAAAGCAAACCCTATGGTGTGGGTACTCAAATGAGTCGTCTCACTGAGACGACTCTTTTGAGTACCCACAGCATAGGGTTAGAGGGTGAAATAAGCATTTTAGAACATGAAAAGCGCCCCTTGTCTAGAGATAATGACTGATTCAATGTATGTCTAGTGATTTGAACAGAGTAAATGTATAACTTGAGTTTGGATGTTTACAGCTGCGCGCAATACGGCCATCTCCTACCTAGAGAGCCTTTCGTGGCGTAAACGGATATCCTCTCACGTATAACAGACGGGGAGCCACGTGACGTCGGGTAGTGTGGAGATTGTGAACAGCGGAGACTTGGACGAGTCTGTGCCTTTGTTTCAACCCGTTCCCACATGCAGAAGCATCTGCACCACACGGTTATTGGACACAATATGGTAAAAGACGAAACTGCACATGATGAGATAGATAGGGGGCTTCTTCCTTTGTCACAAAGTTCTCAACTCTATCCAACAGTAATACTTTCATTAGGAAGGAATTGTGACATTTTTCAACTAGATGTTTTAAATGTCGTCTACTGCAGATTTGTCTTTATGGTAGAGGCTTAACATAGAGGTTTAATTAACATAGTTTTAGACGATGTTTCTGTACGATAAAGACACGCACAGTGTTCCTTACCCAATATCGCAGACATTTTGTTTGCATCAAGCTTATGCTGTTAAAATACGAGGTGGCAACAAAGACCCATTTTTCGTCTGATGCGACTCGTGAATAAATTCACGACAAAAAACACCATGACCCTGGCTGGATGGTTGGAAGAAGAGATGATCAGATCTCATGTTACCCATTATATTAAAATGTGTAAGCCCCTTCAAGGAAGAAATGACCTAATCCAACATGCGCATAATTTAGGCACGAAATATATAGCATGTGCATTTGTACAGTCACAACGGAAACATACAAGACATATATATATGCGTTATAAAAGCTTCAGAAATACTATCGGAGTGAAAATCAGCGACACTTTAAGTTCTGATTACAGGGGGTTATTTATATATATGTCAAATACAGTTTATTATGGGATGCCGTTTGGTTTTTACGCGACACCGTATATATATATATTAGTAAACTTTATCCTGTCATGTACACTCCTTTAACGTCGTTTAAACGATGAAGACCGGGATCAGCATGTACGTAAGACTACGTAATCTTATTCCCCACTGTTGATCGGAGATATATACAGCAAATGATTGTCGAACAACGAGGAGGATAACGTTGGTAAAGTACACGTGGGCACGAGGAGTGCAGGTTAAGGGATAGTTTTACCCTATGTGCAGATACATACGTTTTGTAGGTAACTTCGCGGTAAGAAACTTTGTGCAACCTTCTAATACTGATCACAATTGCTACCTTGCTATTCGTGCTTGTATGTATTCCCTTTCTCTATAGAAAGCAATCTACGTTCGCTTTAACAAAAACACCCGTTTTATTTTCGATTTAACTGACTGAAGATTGGGACGGTATCTGTCCTTATCAGGGTTAAGGGTAAATGATAAATAATGGCATGCTTTTTTATACTTGAATACCGGGAATAAAGAAGAGTAATATGAATAAACTGTGTCAACATAATAGAGACGAAACGTGGAGAGATAAAAGGTTTTTTTACGCCATTGGAAAAACAAATCGTTATGTATGGTTATGTCAACGCTTTTCCATTATATAATGCAATACAATCTTAACTAAATTTTTACCAAGGTGCAACTAAGCTTGTTTGGAGTTCGATGAAAATTGACACTACCGAAAACATTGTGACAAAATGAGAAATTGCTCATTATATGAGCAATTTCTCCTTTTGCCACAAAGTTTTCAATTCTGTTCATTAATAACACTTTCATTTATAGAGATGTTCCATATTTTCATCTTGTTGCCTTCAAAGTCATATGCTGCAGATTTGTTGTACGTGGGAAAGGGTTAAAACGGATCGTAGGTCGCATATGTTTTTGTTCTAAATACTTTTAAATGCGCTAGAAGTATTAAAATAGTTGTAAGAATGATTATATTTGCAAACCATAAAGTTTCAACATAAAACTTTATCCTTATTTTGTGAAGTGATATATTAATCACGTAGTTTATGGTAATAAATTACCTGTTAGACTTAACAAGTCGGATTTGTTTTTGCTAAAGTTTAGGACTAAAAACTGAAACACCAATAAAACTTTAAGTATACTACAGTAGAATAAAATGGTTCTTGTTCTTGTTTTGCTTAGTTTCGAAATTAGGTAACAACTAATATACATGTAGGTAATTTATGTGTTGTTTAAAATTTGTGATCCCGACATTATGCGACAGTACAGTCGCTTTAAGCATGCGCCAACATAGTCTATGCATTTGTAGGAGTATGCCAAATTTAACAAAGTTATACAATCAGTGTCTATTCAAGGATTCGAAAACAAGGGGGGAATTCTATCGGAAAATGTATTCAATGAACAATATCAGACATTTTTCCTGGTTTGACTATGTAAAAGATTACCCCCTTCCATACAAATTAAGGAGGGGTAATATTGAACATAGTTTGAGATTTAGCACGATCACCACTCCTAGAATAGACACTGATAAAATGTAATTTTTTTTATATAAATGCAGCTGCAGAACTATTTACGCTTTCCAACATAATATAATACATGTAGACGCACTGTGATGCCCCTGCAGCAGACGAATTTTTAAAACAGTGTGACAAAATGAAAAATTGCTCATGGTGAGCAATTTCTCAATTTTCCACAATGTCTTTAATTATTTTAAATAATCCACTTAAGGTAAGTCCGAACACACCATTGCAGAGCTCTAGATAAGGATCGTTGTGCATGTTCTAAAATCATTCTCTGAACACCTCACACTTATGCAATGGCAGAGACATATACATCCTAATTATATGTCTCTGGTAATGGGTACTCAAAATAATCATTTCAGTAAGACTATTTTGAGTACCAACATCAAAGTGTGGTTGGATAATAAGGGAGATATTCTTTGGGAAAAGATCCCTCCCTATCTGGACATCTGCCCTGGTTTATTCATCCTTAACTCAGCCCCTGGGTGCAATAAAAAAAATAAAGTAGATGAACTCACCTCAGGACTCCACAGGCAGGTCCCGGATGTAGAATTTCTCGGTTTACCCCTCCATCGCTTCGGCAGTATACGGTGGTGTCCGGACGTGGATTTCACTTTGTGCATAGCTGCGGAAGAATCAACAAAAACAGGGTGACTTAAAAATCCAAAATCATCACCATCCACGTCACTAGTGTTATCATCGTTCTCGGACCCTTCCTCGTCATCGAGTTCATTCTCGTCGTCTTCACCAAAGAGTCTCAACTCACCTAAAGACTTACTACGTTTTCTTAGTCGTTCAGGTTGCATTGTAAATGTTAGGTGTTGGGGGTCTATTGTTTTAGTATCTTTAGTTTCGCCATTAGGCGTTTCTACGATATAGCTAGTGTCATTTGATATAGAACGATCGTCCTCAGAGCTTCTTTTACCGACATATTCGCTCTGAATCACGTCTAGCCAGTCGGCTGACGGAGATTTAGAAGGGGGTGAAGGTGTAGTAGTTTTAGGTTTAACAATACTTTCGTATATTCGTTTAAAGTTTCGCTTCGTCCAAGGAATCGGTTTACCAGTCTCGTCTACTTCGTCTAGGTCCGTTTCATTAACGTGAACTTCTCGTCCATGGTTTTCCATTAACGATAAACTACGCATTGGTCCACGGAAACGTTTTTTATGGGGCAGTGTACGATTGCTCGGGCTATTCTGATTAGCAAGCTCTTCGTTGTTAATTTTCGGTGAATATAATGAATTATGTTTAAGGTCTATCATGGAGGAATGATGGGAAAGGTGGGGAGCCTTTAATGGTCGTTTGATAAAAAAGTTTCTGTCTAAAGTGACATAGTCGTCTTCGTGCTCGGAGCTGTCAACGTTAGAACTGGCCGTCGTGAAACTGTCCTCATCGTATGCCCCAACAATGAATCTATTCCTCTCGCTACTGTTCGACAGTCTATCTCCGCTACTAAGTCTGTCCCAGCTGCCCATAGATACCGGAGAGCCCCGGGAGTCCCGTGATTTCGACACGTTTGAGTCCCGTCTCTGGTACAAGTGTTCCCGACCTTTCATCCCGTGTATGGGATATGTCTGTAACAAGTCAGTGTGTCCATTGGGAAGTTTCTGGGTCTCCCCCTCGGGAGAATGCTGTAGCTCATAGAAACATCCATTCCATGACTGACTAAGAGATATATTCTTTAATAATGGACCCTCTATTTTTCTATGTCCGTTTCTCAGTACGGGCCCACGTTCCGAGGGTGGTGCCCGTCCCCCGGAGTTATCGGGCCTCTCCCCGTGAACTGTCATACCGGACATGGACGGTTTGAGACAGTGGAACTGGTCATCCGAGGGTACATTTAGAACAACGGTGTACGTTATATATTTATATAGATTATAAATATGATCTTATGACACAATAGTACGTGTGATATCTGTTATCTATCCGTAATTTCACTTTCAAAACACTTATACGTAGCTGCTGATTAAATCCTCTCCATGCAAATATGCATGTACGCTTAGTTTTCACAAGTATTAGATATCAAAATAAGATTAAAATGTATGCATAGTATCCGTAATCGAACATGTGAATAAGAATTCAGACTTGATAACGAACGACACACTGATATACATATCAACAAACTTTAGAATAAATGCACATCAATTAGAATTCTATATATCCACCAATATCAACAAACATCAAAACAAACTGGTTAAACTTCCCTCGAGCTATATTTCCGCGTTTAAATCGACCCGTAAAACCATGTCAAAACACTCGAATTTATCAATATAATTCGGTTTTAAAAAACGATGACACTCGAGAGAGAGAGAGAAAAAAATCCTTAAATTTACACAAAAAATAGATCGGATATTTTTTATCCAATCCGCCACAATCACTATATTAAATACACCGCGATGTATGTATACACGGTTTGTAATAATGCTATTACAGTAAAACTTGTAGGGATGTATAGTGAGATTCGTTAAACCTGACCGATATTTTACCGTGACACGACTGGTTGACAAAGTGACATGGGGGCGGGGCATAGAGCGCACTCACGCGCGACTAAGTATACTATGCGGACAGTAACGTTTCAAGTATGCAGAAACGCGTCGTTTTGTGACTATTGAACGGCGTACGAATAACCACCCTTATCCCGCTGAATTCAGAAGATCTAGACTAACATTTTGACCAGTTAGATTTTGAATGTCCCCCCTTTACAGAGTAATCTTTGGTGTAAATTGGATCATTAGTAGAGAACAATGTAGACCCAAATTAGACAGCACGAATGTGAAGGCTGATTTAAGTCTACATTGTACGCAAATGCAGATTAACGTCGTTTTCTACGACATATGTAAATGTGTATTCACGTCGCTAACAGCAGTAAAAAGGGTTAAAGTGACCATGCTATGAATAAACAGGACATTTCGGTAGCTTGTGAATTGTATTACCTACTTATATGTACACTGTCTATTTGTTGTAACACTTTAATCCTTTCCTACATACAGACGATTTCTGCCGCCTCTGTAGCAGACGACGTTTTGTAAACATTGCGACAAAAGTAACAAATTCTTAAAACAAGTAGTTTCTCATGTTGACACAATGTTTCTAACTTGTTCCACTAAGAACACATTCATTTATAAAGATGATCAATGTTTTGGAAACGCGTTTTCAAAAATTGTCTGCTGCTGCAGATCCATTATCAATGTGTAGTAAAACGTCCATTATAATAAGAACATACGCCATGACTGAAGGGAGCGGGATCCTGGAATGCCTGGTATTGAAACCGATGCGCTTACCACGAGGCCATGTTGGATTAATGTTACAAAGGGAGCAGATAAGGTACATGTATCTCTCCCGCATCTGTGGTGTATTGGTAGTGCGTCCGCCTCGGTGATGTATTGGTAGGCGTCCGCCTCGGTAGTGTATTGGTAGTGCGTCCGCCTCGGTAGTGTATTGGTAGTGCGTCCGCCTCGGTGGTGTATTGGTAGTGCGTCCGCCTCGGTAGTGTATTTGTAGTACGTCCGCCTCGGGGTGCGGGAGGTCGCTGGTTCTATCCCCGGCCGGGTCGTACCGAAGACTTTTACTAAGGTAGTAATGACTGCCCTCCTTGGCGCTCAGGGATCCGGGGTTAGCATTACGACTGACTAGCTTATGTCAGGCTAAATGGACAAGTAGAACTGGTAATTTACCCATAATGAGCAATTTCTTCTTTTATCACAATGTTTTTAGTCACCTCTTTTCAAAAAATAAAGAATAAGGTCTATCTACCCCATTGGAACGTAACGTTAACCCTTTCCCTCATACGACAATTCTGCAGCAGACGACTTTGAACATATTTTGTCAAAACATAGAAAATCTCCATAATTGAATGGATAACCTATGACAAAAAGTGGAAAACATTGTGGCAAAAGGAGAAATTGCACGTTTTGTGCAATTTCTTCTTTTGTCACTATGTTTTCAAAAAGCCGTCTGCTGCAGAGGCGTCAGAAAGCGTCTATATGAGGGAAAGGGTTAAATAGTTTGTTTGAATAGTGTTTTTAACAGTATTCCAGTTATATCACGGCGTTCGCAAGGTTACGTACCAGTATGGTTTAGTCATCCTGATTTTTACCCCACAGTCGCAATATACATGTACTGGCAACCCTGACGACACTCAGTGACGCCACTGCTACCATTAATAACCCTTTCTCTATTATATATGCATTTTGCCGCCCTGTAGTCAAGCAGGCGAGTTGTGAAATTATTTTGGCAAAAGGAGAATTTGCAGTTTAGCAATTTCTTCTTTTTATCGCACTATTTTAAATAAAGGCTTTTCAAAAACTAAGCTTTCCTTTATAGTGATTTTCAAAAGTTTGGCTGGATGTTTTCAAAGTCGTCTGGTGCTGATGTGTGTTGGAAAGGATTGTTATGTGTGGTATTACCGAACCAGGAGTCGATCCTTGGTCTCAGGGAAGATATTCAAAACGGACGTTACATACTGCCTACTGTAATGCCTTGTGTACGACACTCATAAAGAGAACAGTATCGATTCAGGACCAGAATTCAGAGATTATGGTAATGATAAAGTACTGTGTGATTCATTATTACACTAAAGTTTAATTTATAACCCTTTCCTCGGTTATAAACGCGATGTCTTTACAACAGACTTCGCTTGGAAAAAAAATAAAAAATAACAATGGAAAAGAAAAGAAATATGTTGATAACCAATGTTCTTTACATGTTTTCAATTCAGTATTTTGAAAACAAATATTAAATTAAAATATTTTTAATTGTTTTACAACGGTGTAAAATATTATTTAAAAGTGTATTCCGTGTGGGAGTAATTCAAGGGATTGTCGGGGTATCGCGTGCCCTACCCCCGGGCTACCCATTAATATTTGTAATAGATACAACTGATAATAGAGGCATCTTAATTAACGAGTACTTCATTAACTCTTTCAGCGCCAAAGGCAATATTGAGGTTTTAGAAAACAATGCTGATTGAGGTGAGTCAGCTCGTAACGAGCTGTCTCACCTGATATCAGCATTGTTTGCCTTTTAGTTACCAAAATAGTCCAAAACTTTCATAAATTGAGAAATGGACACACCCGATTTTGAACATGGAAGAGTCTTCTTTAAACAATTCGGCGCTGAAAGAGTTAACCCTATTTCTAATGCACACAAATATTGACGCATTTGCAACGAAATGTTTTTGTAAACATTTTGATGTAGAAAATATTGCTTAAAACGAGAAAGATTTTCTTATTTTCAGTCGTATTTACAAACGATTTTATGAAATAAACTTTGATCTTATAAATGTAGAACACGATTCGCTTACATACACGTCATTTATATCACAGGCGTCCGAACTTCCATTACAGAAGAAAATGGGGGTAAACACACAATACCTCGTTAAAATACTCAAAAGGTCTCTTTTACAACATTTTTTCAGTCATATGTTTCCTCATGTTCCTGGTTTTCTTACAACAATACTCCACACAACATTGGCTGCTTTTCCATATAGACTGTAAGTCCATTGGTGAAAGACGAATGACGCTTGTCACAGTGACTTTTGTCAAACGTCGGAAAGAATGGTGGCCGAGCTGGGGTTCGAACTCATAACCCCTGAATTGACAACCCGCGTCGCAACCGACTAAGCTACGAGGGCTCTATTACTGTGTGCTTACTAACACATGTTCAACGCCAATATAGATACCTTAATTCGCGAGTCACTCTTGGGCACTATTTCTAATGTACACGACTGTTGACGTACTTGCAAGGGTTTGATTGATTGATTGGGGTTTAACGCCGTTTGTAACAATTTCTCAGTCATATCACGGCGGCCAGTTAACCTACTCATGTATTTCCTGGTTTTCTCACACCAGTACTCCAAACAACAATCTTCCCAAGCAACTGGCTGCTTTTCCACATAGACTTAGCCCATTGGTGGAAGACGAATGACGCATGTCGCAATGACTTTTGTCAAACGTCGGAAAGAAAGTTGGCCGAGCCGGGATTCGAACTCACAACCATTGATTGACAGCCCGCGTCGTTACCGACTGAGCTACCGGGACTTGTAAGGGACAGAGTTTGAAAACATCTTATTTCGATGGTCGGAGATCACAGAGAGAGGCCGGGTAGTCGTACGGACGAGTAAAGTTTTATAACGGTCGAAGAGCTAAGCCATTGTTGAGATAACTGTCTGAATTAAATATTACCTGACGGCTACTGCGTTTGGCAAACCAGAGACATATATATATATACATATATATGTCTCTGGGCAAACGTCCATGATGCCACATAATTAATTTATTTGTAATGATTTTCTTTGTCGGCAAGGGAGGTAACTTTAACTTACTTTTAAACAACGTATTCGAATTAGCTCCCTTACTTTCCTGCTAATATCTGTTTAATGTATGTCCAATTTCTTATAAGCTTTAAAGTTAAACCTGCTTGAACAATGTCAGACAAAATATATTTCATGGCTTCACTTTATTGTATTATGACTAAATGATAATATATAGCGTCAAACTTTTTATTAGAAGTGTATCAACGAGTAAAATGCAATAACCCTTTCCAATATATACAGAAAATATGCAGCAAACGACTACATCCAGTCAATAGTACTGTTCAGATGTCAGTATAATAATGTACAGGTGTTAGCATAACTGTGTGGCAAAAGGAGAAAGTCTTCACGATGAAAATATTTGTCAGAATGAGTGTGTGTGTGTGTGTGTGTGATAAAAGGTAAATAAATGTTAGTGCTTAGTAGAAACTCAAGCCAGTTTGTTTATGAGCATATGTTAAGTGTATTGATGGTCCACGTTTGCCTGACGCAGCTCACTGGAACTAAAATCGTATCTTATTTGAACGGCACACCTCTTATCCTTGAGCGTTTTGTGATAGATTCTTGAAGTGTACACTGTATATAAATAGTTAACTTACACTATTCCCACTAGAGTCTCAGTCTGCACTCAGAATGCCGACTGATATGTACCTCTATTTGATTCTGATTTCTTCTATAACATGACCAGGGCTCTAGATAAGGGGCATTTCTCAAATACTCAAATCCTTATTTGAAATTTAAACCCTATGTTGTGGGTACTCAAAAGAATCGTCTCAGTGAGACGATTCTTTTGAGTACCCACAACATAGGATTTGATTGAGTTATAAGAGAAATATTGTGGGGGAAAAGACCTGTTCACTCCCTCTTATCTAGTCCTTTGAACATGACACATATAATTTTATGATGGGTAAAATAGTAAAAACTTTCTTCTTCAACTTTAGTATGATACAAATTTCTTTTATTATCTCAGATATATCTCACCAGAGTATTCACTCTCCATAAAGACGCGCTTTACGGTGCAGTGGTAGAGAACCCGCCTCGGATGCTGGAGGTCGCGGGCTCGATATCCAACCCCGTCATACCAATACTTTAAAATAATAGTAATGACTTTCCCATCTTGACGCCAAGGGTTGTGATGCCTGACATTCGCTGGCGTCAAGATGAATGGACCAGTATTACTTGGTTAACGCGGCGTTAAACACCATGTTCCGGTTTCGATCCTCAGTCACGGCGCAATGGTTATGTCGAAGTGTCCATGGGAAGAGCAATTTCACCTTTGGCCACAATGTTTTCTAAAGTCGTCTCCTGCAGATGCGTCAAAATGCGTCTACAGGTGGGAAAGGGTTAATTAATTAAGAATACATATTAGAAGGCTAGCCTGGCGAATTGTGCGCCAATGTACCTTCATATGAACACGTTAATGAGCTAGTCTGGTTCCCTGCGTACTATATGACAAATGCTAACATATTAGTAGGGGCAGGTAATCCAGACTAGTTAATGGGCGTCATTAAACCTTTCCCACATATAAACGCTTTCGACGCATTTGCAGCAGAATACTTTTGAAAACACTGAGGCAAAAGGACTTTTGAAAACACTGTGCAATTTCTCCATTTGCCACAATGTTTACAACTCTTTTCAATAATTATATGAAATTTTCAATATGTTTGCTTAGCTGATTTCAAAGACGTCTGCAGCTGAGTTATTGTATGTGGGAACGGGTTAAACCTGTCCCACATACAAACAATTTGCAGCAGACGACTTTGAAAACATAGAGGCAGACTAATAGAAAGTCTACATTATTGGAAGTTGAAAACATTGTGGCAATTGAGAATCTTTTTTCTTTTTGCCACAATGTTTCCAAATGTCTCCTGCTACATACCTTTCCAATTTAAATACGTCTGCAGATCGGAAAGGGTTTAGAACCCCAAATCGCCAGACGGATTATAATTATAGCTAGTTGCAGAATCCCGAATGTGTCGTCGGTAAAGTAACAGTTTTTATTCCGATTTTTAAACAACATTCCTAGAAAGCGGGATGCCCGAGTTCGATCCCCGGTTGGGCCCATATAAAAACTGATTGTAGTAGTAGCGTAACGACTGAGTCATCGGAGTGAAGATAAGCTTACCGGTAGTACATGTCAAATACAGCTGTCATGTTGATACGCAAATAGTCCCTAAAACAACCTTTGTTTGCCTAGAAATGAGTGTATATCATCCCCGGAATGCAGTGAATATATGACATTGAGTTTAACACTTTCCCTCATACGACAATTCTGCAGCAGACGACTTTGAACGTATTTTGTCAGATGGATAACCTATGACTAAAAGTGGAAAACATTGTGACAAAAGGAGAAATTGCACGTTCTGTGCAATTTCTTCTTTTGTCACTATGTTTTCAAAGCGCCGTCTGCTTTAACCCTTTCCCTCATACGACAATTCTGCAGCAGACGACTTTGAACGTATTTTGTCAAAACATAGAAAATCTCCATAATTTAATGGATAACCTATGACTAAAAGTGGAAAACATTGTGGCAAAAGGAGAAATTGCACGTTTTGTGCAATTTCTTCTTTTGTCACTATGTTTTCAAAAAGCCGTCTGCTGCAGATGCGTCAGAAAGCGTCTATATGAGGAAAAGGGTTAAATCCATTGTAAATGTATATAAGATGCACTGGAAATGATAGATTTGATAACTTTTTAGTATTTTGACATTGTTTGAAATTTAAAGTAGAGAATGCCAAAACACCGATTTTGTCCAAAATGACCCTAAACATTTTCGTCTGGTGAATTCTTTCTTGCATATTGCATGACCCCCACCCCTCCACGCCCCACGTTCTTTGGATTGTTTTAAAGCTTAGAGGTAACTCTTTTCAATGATATATGGTATTCTTAATGAGAAACGCTTAGAAAGTGTGACAATTGAGGGCATTTACATGAAAACAAAGAAGGAAATTATTTGGTGTATTGTGACATACAGGTGATTTATCAAGAGAATGACTTTCTAATGTGTCCGATTTGTTGTATGTGGGAAAGTATTCATTATCGTCCGCATACCTTCCATTAATTCACCATTACAAATTGCGTGATTTTTACACAAATCGTAACAATTGCTTACGCAAGAGTTGACGCATTTGGCGTGTTATTAGGTGAAAACTACGAGGTTATTCGATGTGACAGTCGTTTGGTTTGTGTGCCAGGAAGGTCGTTGTACTTGTTGTACTCTCACAAAGAAAATTCACCGCTCTCTTCCGTAAATGTGATTACGAATCGTAGATAAACTGTGTTATTTAAAACCCTATCCACGAGCAGTTCTACATCAGACGACTTTCATAAACAGTGTGACTAAAGTTAAAATTACTCATAATATGCAATTTCTTACTTTTCGAAAAAGTTTTTAACTTTATTCTATAATCGTACATCCTTTTTTAGAGATATTTTTTAACTAGATTTTCTATTTTGTTTATCTAATGATACATTCGCAGTAAATGATAACTTTTGTAATGATTTCATAACTTTTTCAGTGAGTTTATAAGTTTCAACTACTTTGCCCTGAATATGATCGTCCGCTTGATTTTTTAATTGTCTATGAAAAACACTAAGCCTTAAAACCAGTGCAAAACTCACTTGTGACACAATAAAGTAGGTACGTGCATCTAAGGTGAATAAACCTAAAACTTTTAATGAGTGGAATGGATCTATAAGTAACCCTTTCCTACATACAGACGCTTTCTGCAGCAGATGACTTCTGAAAATATTGTAGCAAACGGAGAAATTGCTCAAGATGAGCAATTTCTTCATTTGCCACAATGTTTTTAACTTTATTCTTCATGTTTTATATACAATTTACTAAATGTTTTTAAAGTTGTCTGATGTTGAAATGTTGAAAGTGGGAGTGGCTTAAGTTACCGGAGATTCCTGTTCCAGATCACCACTGATCTCAAAATCCATACGGGTTCTTTTTTCGTGGATCGTATTCAATTAGGGATATGGGGGTAACTATTACGAATATTGCACATACGAACATTTATCAGTTATTCCATTAGCGTGCTAATGCAAATGCATCAACGTAGCTTATCAGACCCCATTAACTCTTTCAACGCCGAATTGTTTAAAGTAGACTCTTCCACGTTTAACATGTGGCGTCTCCATTTCTCTTGTAATAAGGGTTTGGATTTTTTTGTTATAACTAAAACACAAACAATGCTGATTTCAGGTGAGACAGCTCGTTACGAGCTGACTCACCTGAATCTGCATTGTTTGCAAAAACCTCTATATTGCCTTTGGCGCTGAAAGAGTTAACCCTTAGCCTGAACGCCTGCTATGAAGACTACTTTTCCTGAGTCTAAGGAGTTCTTGAATACTCTGGATGGGTTCTTATCTACGAAATAATGAACAGAAATCGAACGTCGTATAAAATATTGGATTACACGTCCATATTGTTCACAGGTGGTTTAATTAAAATCGTGTTTAGTAAATACGATAATATTTGTATAAACAGATCATCCATCATCATCATCATCATCATCATCATCATCATCAGCAGCAGCATCAGCATCAGCATCAGCATCATCATCTGCATCATCATCTGAATCATCATCATCATCATCATCATCATCAGCAGCAGCATCATCATCATCATCAGCATCTGCATCAGTATCAGCATCAGCATCATCATCATCATCATCATCATCATCATCATCATCATCATCATCATCATCATCATCATCATCATCATCATCATCATCATCATCATCCATCATTATCATGACCAAACAACAAATATCATCAGCAGAAGCAGCAGCACCAGCACCATCATATTCCTCAACTTGGTTTTGACAGGCACAGGTTAATTTCGGTTACATATATCGTCGTTCGCAACATTTTCACTTAGAGTGCGGTAGGTCGCGTGTTCGATCCCCGGTCCAGTCATACCAAAGCCGTTTAAAACGGTAGTAATGACTGCCCTCATTGGCGCTTAGGATTGCGGGGTTAGCATAACGACTGACTGGCTGGTGTCAGGATGAATGGACCAGTAGATCTGGTGACTTACCCAGAAAACGCCGTGGAAAAACTGAACAAATGTTGAAAGCAGCGTAAATAACATAGCAAACAATCAATCGCAACATTTTCACTCAAGCTTGCATTCTACGTATGGACAATGTTCGTGACCCTTAGAGAACTATCTGCTGATTGTGCCAAGTCTACACTGGTTCACTCCTCATATGTACGTTAATATTGTTAGTATTGTACCTTTAGAGATGAAATTCTGACCTTGGAATGTCAAAGGTCAAATTTTGTTCTTCGTCGGTTGCTTTATTACATTGTCGTGTGTAATGTCAGAAGTCTACCCCCATTACCACATTCAACAAATCTTCAGCAGACGACTTATTAAACATCTAGCAAGAAATAGAGGATATACAAGATTAAAACATATTGAATAAAGTTGGAAATATTGTGGCAAACGGGGAAATTGCTCATCATGAGCAATTTCTTCTTTTATCACAATATCTTCAAATGTCGCCTTGCTTTAGAGGTGTCAATATTCGACTGTATGTGGGAAAGGGTTAATATATATACCTGTATGCAAAGGCAAGACAGAAAATGGCAATAACTATGCTAGGAAGGCATGAAACGTACATCATTCCTGACTTCAGCTGAGATTGTTAATTACATGGCATCTTGGTATACATGGCATTATAATACTACAAGTCTGTGGGAATTATGCAATAGACGGTTGGAATACTATTTTCGCCCGCTTTCAGCAGCCTTTCACTCACATCAAGACGTTTCCTATGTAAACTACCAGTACTGCCTGTCAGTTAAACAATGGTATAGTGGTGGAGCGTTAGCATCGGGTGCGGGAGGTCGCAGGTTCGATCCACGACCGAGTCATACCAAATACTTTAAAAATGGTAGATGTGGCTGCCCTTCTTGGCGCTCAAGACGACTGTGGGGTAAACATTACAACTGACTCCCCCTTGTCCGGGTGAAAGGACAAACAGTACTGATAACTTACCCTTAACAAGTTGTATACAATGTAACTGAAACAAAGTAGATCATCGGCGTAAAACACCAAGCAATCAATCAGTCAACCGTACAAATAAGGATATTGTATTTTACATAACCAATGATGCGTGGAGTATTGGAGCGAAAAAAGCCGACAATGGTGTAAGTGGGTGAACTGGTCGATCGCTGTGATATAACATAAACCTGGTATTAAAACGGCGTTTAATTCAAATCAAACAAATACAATTTTTAAACTAAGGTGTTGAACATAATGGATGGCACATGTCGGACATATTGGATGGCCCAGACCGGACTTATGTGTCAGACAGAGTGTATGATCGAGGCTGGACGTAGTAATATTCTTTCCTGCACTTTAGAAACAAATCTAGACCCGCTTTCACGGATCATTCTAAATGCTTTTTTTTTTTATATTTCTAATAGACACAAAGTAGCACAATTTCTGATTGCATAACCATATTGTATCCAATCAATGATTGTGCTACTTTGACATTTAGAACTTAGCGAATAATGGTCCTGGATCCAAATGATTTGTGTGTGATGAAAAACCATTTTTTCTCGCGTACCAGTCCGGCTTTGTTTTGTTACGGAATGCCTCAGCGCACTTATACATATCTAGAATACCGCGTGACGGTACATTGTGTTCAAAATAGATTGTCAGACACAAATAAATATAATTGCACCTGAAGGTTTTTTTCGAATCCTTCACAAACATTAGTTTAGTGTTCTACGAACCAACCTAATTGTACTTTTGAGAAACGACCAAATGTTCACACTCCCATGGTAAGTACACTTTTTACAATCTTACATAATTTTTAATTTGTCAAACAATTACTTCTTATATGTGTCATGTAAGAGAATGCGGAACAACAAAAGTCCTATTACTACTTCATTATCACCCTATTTTATGTTATCTATATGTACATCGCATGTTAAAAGCTCCTTAAAGTCTTCCATGGTGAATTAGCGAAAAATAAGAGACTAAGGTCAAACTGCGCGACATGTATAGAATGATCTTGCTATATACAGTTGTCGCAAAAGTCGTGTGGTTGTTATTGTTGTTTCGTGCAGTGCAGCTCGTATGTTTTTTCTCTGGACCCTTTCCGACATACCGACGCTTTCTGGCGTCTCTGCAGCAAACGACTTTTGAAAACATTACGTCAAAATGAGAAATTGCTCATAGTGAGCAATAGGTCCCTGCCTGAATGTTTCTTTCAAGTCAATTCAATTACTATTCTTAAAATTACATAGATTTTTCATATGTTTTTCCAAGACGTGTTTCAAGTCTGTCTGCGTCAGATTAGTTGTATGGCGGGTAAAGGAGGGTTAACTTTATCATATATAGAAGGGACAACGGGTCATTCTCCGAAGTGATCCAGAAATAAATCTTAAACTCTCGAATTGGTAGTTAATATTAAATCAAGTCTTTAATGAAAGTTACATTCTAGATAAAATTGGCATTAGCACAGTTCTAATGAAATATGGGTAGAAAGATTGGAATTCAAGACAGGTAACCTAGTAATCTACTTTTCCTCCTCAATATCCCTTCAAAAACGCATTTCAATGATAACGAGAACGTTTGTAAAAGATTCCGACACATACAGTAATGAAGGGCGAAAGATAGCGACCGTGAACATGTCGGTAATTGAAAAAGAAAAAAAAGAAAGAGAAAGTAGTGAGAGAGAGAGAGAGAGAGAGAGAGAAGAGAGAGAGAAGAGAGAGAGAGAGAGAGAGAGAGAGAGAGAGAGAGAGAGACGAGAGATGAGAGAGAGAGAGAGAGAGAGAGAGAGAGAGAGACAGAGAGAGACAGAGACAGAGACAGAGAGACAGACAGACAGAGTGAGAGAGACAGACAGAC